>JACEFZ010008366.1:1520000-1577500 GCA_014155875.1 Cepaea nemoralis
TGAACGAAAGACGAATGGTTGGAAGGGGCCCAATGTAAGACGGGCCTGACTGCCCAATTTGTGACCCTTTGAAAATAAAGATCGTGCGTTCGTCTGTTCTCTCCATAACTATGTTGTTTTTAGACTTTCGTGACATTTTACATTTCCATACTATTACATTTTCTTCTGTGGTTTGTCCTAATAACCAGTATTGTTTGATTTGTTTTTCTTTGTCCAATGAATTTTTAATACTCTCATGTAACATTTCTATCCAAAGGCGTGCTTTTCGGCTAATTTGTCAAAGTTTCAAATCTGCATGTTGCCGCAGGTAATTTGCATGCTCTTAGTGCTGTGACAGTTGTTGTTCCATCTGTCTCAATCCATAATCCGCTTTAGTTTTTGTGTAGTAGTGTCTATTCTTCTGTTAATTCTTGTCATCCCATGTCCATCGTCTGCCTCTAGAGAATCTAAATATTCACAACTACCCATTTTCTGTAATGTCTATCCTTATATATGTTACATAGTTTGTTTTAGCGATTGTCAGTGTGATTTGTTCTTGTTGCGTTGAGATACAAATTTTCGTTTACTATATTCTTGCTATACATTATTTAACAGGTCAGCGTGGCCGAATGGATAAGTACCTCTGAAATTGGAGTGGGTTCGCCTGATGGCGAGGGACACTGTTAATAGGGAAAGCTAATCCACGCGCGAAATCCAGTCCAGCACTACTGGAAGTAGTGTGTATAGGACTACGATTGAGTTTAAAGCGAGCGAGCGCGGAAACAAAATATTTTACGTTTGCTTACTTGTGTCATATGATTTGCTAATTAGCTTCTAGCTAAGTGCTACGTTGTCACGCTATTTGTATTTTATCTTTTAACTACATGCTACGCTGTTGTTTCGTTAACCTTCCAATTTTGCCGTGACAAAAATACAGAAGCATTTCCCATTTGAGTCATACTGGAACACTATTTTGCAAACTCTCGAGAAAATATTACGACCTACAATAGAAGCCCCAACTAAGTGAAACACAACTTTGAATTAGGAAAAACAAAGGATGCACAGATGTCATCTTTGCTCATAGACAACTTATAGAAAAATCAATCGTATTTAATGAAACATTCTACTTAACCTTTGTCGACCAAGAAAAGGCATTTGATGGAGTAGATAGAAACAAGCTGTGGGAAATCCTTAAACGATATGGGAGTGAGTAGACTTCTTACAAACATATATAATCTTATACAACAATGGTAAGTACGGTAAGAACAAACGGACGACCCTTAGAACCCTTCACCATAAGATCCGGAGTACAACAAGGTTGTGTCCTGTCCCCACTTTTTCATAACCTATATAGATAGCATATGTAAATAAACCAGCCAAACAGAGACCGCAACAACACAGCATGATGAACACAACACAGAAAAGAACAATGGCAAATTACACAATTAAAGAACTCCTATTTGCAAAAATACAAGCCAACATGAACAATTTAAACGAAGTTTGTAATGAACACACCATGGAAATTAGCATTAGTAAAACAGAAGTAATGACTATAATCTCAGCTAAGTTTAAAAAAAAAATATTTCGTTGTTTCAGTGTCATTTTGTTATTTTTCTGCCCGACGAAACCTTTCTATTTACAAAGTCAGTTCTGCAACTTGTCATTGTGTGAAGCTGACCATTCCTCTTAATGTTTTCGTTTATTGACTCACTATACCCCACATACAGCGGTGCTGAGGACACGCGATCCAATTTGGTATTAAAAACGGTTCTATCTATGCAGCGAAATAAAAGCGAATGATATTTACAACACACGACTTAGTAGGTTTTAAAGTGGGCTAAAAACATTACAAAAAATATATTATAGCCTGCAAAATAACGAACGTACAGACCACAACTAGATCAATGGAAACACCAGACGATTCGATCCGTGAGAATCTTCAGCTGTTTAACAATACAAGGGACTCACCGTGGAAGGAGACAAGGCTATAGAAAACAGATAAATCGAAATAAAAATTCATTTCACTGATAGAAAAGCAATTACGCATCATCCGCTAGAGTAATACCGACGACATGACACACACACACACACACACACACACACACACACACACACACACACACACACACACACATGCACACACACACATGCACACACACATACACACACACACGCACACATGCACACAAACACACACACACACAGGCCTCGGTTTTCGTCTATAATCCGTCCGAAAACAATCGGTGAAATCCGAAACCGACGAAAGCCGAGGCAATTATTTCCATATGAATCAATGTAAATCCAATTAATTCGTTTTAGACACTCCAAAATACATTACCAAAAAAATGCATTTTATAGAGAATAAATATAGTGTTTAATATTATCTTTCGGCTCGAAACTTATCCGAACTCGCACCTTCGCCATGCCTAGTAACACTGTGAATGCCAGTGCGCCTGTTGAATTTTTCAAACCATCTTCTGCTGGCCTTAAAATCACTACGTACACTAGCACTCGTCCCAGGCATTTTCTTAATGAGATCGGCATACAACAGTCTGGTCTTTTCACATATGATTGCCTCCGAAACAGAATCGCCATCTGTTTATGATTTATTCTTCTTCTTCTTCAGCGTTCCGAGCCATTGAGGTTCTTTGCTGCAAATACAATCTGTCTCCATTCGTCTCTCTGGTGGACCTTCTCTTGCCAGTCGTTGATTCCAAGTGCTTGTAGGTCTGTACATGTATTATCTCTCCACCGCCTTCTTGGTCTACCTCGGGGTCTACGGTCATTTATTTCCTGAGTTTAAGCGAGTTTTGTTTCCCTATTATCTTCCATTCTTTCTATATGCCGCAGCTATTGTAGTCTATTAGTGATGCCAGTGATTAGCGGGGACTTAAACAAATCATAAATGTCTTTGTTACTTCTTCTTTTCCACTCTCCACTTTGTGTATCTTTAATGGGTCCAAAGATGCGTCTTAAAATGTTGTTCTCAAAGGTTTGTAACAAGGCTTCGTCTCCTTTCGTTGTACTCCAGATTGAATTGTATTCTTGATGTTCAACCAAGTTCGGTCAACGCTTTCCTCCAAAGGGTTTTGCAAAGTTTCAAGTTTACATTTTATTTCATCTGTAAATTTCTCTTTGACTGTAATGTCTTGTAGTTTTTCTCTGTTATATGTTGGGTGTAATCTTTGTAATTTAGTATAGAAAGCTTTCTTAAGTTTTATGTTAAATTTTGCTCCAACGAGGAAGTAGTCACTGTGGCACTCAGGTCCTCTATAACTTCTGACTTGCTGTATGTTTGATGCATTTCTGTTGTTAATTAAAATGTGATCTATTTGATTATAGGTTCTCTTGTCACATGATTTCCAAGTTTGTTTGTGTATATCCTTTCTTTGTAGTCTGGTACTGCTAATCTGCAGTCTTTTGGCTTCTGCCAGGTTGATGACTCTCCATCCATTATCATTTGAAGTTGTATGTACGCTTTCCATACCGGCCACTTTTTTTTATTAGTTTGCTCTCTACCTATTTTTGCATTGAAGTCTGCCAGCACAATCAGGATGTCCTGTTTGGGGGTTTCTTCTATGACATCTTCCAGATCATTATAAAAGTCTTCTTTAATATCATCTTCTTTCTCTTCAGTAGGTGCATGTACATTAATCATCGTTATATTTTTCCATTTACCTTTTATTCGTAATTTACTAATCCTGTCATTAAAAGCTTTAAAGTTTAAAACGTTCCCCCATAACTCATTTTTGATGACAAATCCTGTTCCTAATTCATGTTTATTTTGGGTGTTTGCTCCATATATTATAATCATACCATTTTGCTCTAAAGTACCCTCTCCTGGCCACCTTATTTCTTGAATTGCTGTTATATCCATTTGATATTCAACCAGCTCCCGGGTTAGTTCTTCGGCCGCTCCAGCTCGATATAGTGTCCGTACTTTCCATGTTCCAAATCTCAAAAGTCCTTTAACCTTCCAAGGTCGTTGTCCAGATAAGTCAGTCCGATATCGAGGCTCATGTATTTGTTTCGTAACAAAGAAAGGTTTTTACAAAGGTGGGGATGTTAACCCCACGCTTATGATTTATCCAAATTGATAATAACTGTTCAACATCTTCAATTATTTGCGATCTCTGTTTCGTTAGCACATTCACGCCTTTCGCTACATCAGCCTCCTTTGTTGCTTTCTGTTTCGCAACAATGGAACTGATCGTGGCTGGAGAATTCCCGTACATGCGGCCGACTTCAGCAATCTTAATGCCGCTCTCGTATTTTATTAATAGCAAGTGATGCTCACACAACGAAAAACAACGCCAAATTCAGCAGAAGAACGCGTGGGTCCCTTTGTGTTCGCAAAATTAGCAGCGAGGTCACGTGGGCACCCGAGAAACCCGAGGCAACCGACAAAAACCGATTCAAATTTTTCACGAAAAAAAAAAAAAAAAATCAACGAAAACCGAACTCGACGAAAACTGAAGGCAACGAAAATCAAAGTTTGACTATACAGTGGTACCCCGGGTTACGAATTTAATTCGTTCCAGAACTTAGTTCGTAACCAGAAACTTTCGTAACCCGAAACATTGAAATCAATGAAATAAAGACAATCCGTTTCAAAATGAAAGAATCGTTCTTTTTTTTCCATTAACATCCGGTCGTTTACCTAACAAAACGCAAAGAATGTGTGTACTTCACGTATTAAATAAAGAGATAGAAAACAACCAAATGAATTAAATGTAAAATACCAACAAAAAAAATATATATATATATATTTAGTATATATTTATCACCAAGAAAACGATCATGGGAAATTTGTAACTTTCTTTGTTATTCTGAATCATTAGTTTCAGGAGCATCTTGTCGCCGTTTCTTGGCAGCCGGCTGGGAATCTTTCTGCACCAAGAAACTATCAAGGGAAATTTGTCGCTTCCTTTGCTGGCGAATCTTTCTGAAGTGGGCCATCAGGTTTACTGCCCTGATAGCAACAAGTTTGTTTGGATGATGGTTCGCAATGAAGAGTTCGTTCGGAGACTCCTGTGGGTCGTCGCTTAAGCTAGGGAGTTCGTGCTTTGTGCGCAAAAATGTGTGCGACGCTTTCCGCGCTGCGGAAAGAGACCGAGCCATATGGGATAACATCCCGGTGCAATGAAGTCGACCCTGTCGACTTTTAAGCGACGACTTTTAATAAAGAATTCGACGTCTGCCCACTTGCTGCAAATTCTTTAATCCTGGCAGTTGAAACGGTCACTGACTCCTCATCATCGGACCACTGCTGCTCCTTTAATATCTTTAGCTGTTCCTTTTGAAGGTCCACAAGCTCATCTGTAGTACTGTTTGTACTGTACGCGATCGTTTGTCTCCAACGTTACACCTCGCTCTCTCTTGCTCGCCTTTTTTCGTAACCCGGGGCACTGTTCGTTGCCCGAGACATAAAATTGTCTAAGTTGTTGTCCGGAACCTGAATTGTTCGTGACCTGAGGCGTTCGTATCCCGAGGTACCATATACACACACGCAAGCACGCATACACAATCCGATCCTCACTAACAGGAAGGGTCGTTGTACAGTCGGAGCAGTGGCGTGGGGGAACGAACTGTCCACAGGAACTGCAATCATTCATATTCTCCGACATCTAATGGAGAAGGAGCACTTACGGACATGTCCCCATCACCAAGAATTCTCTGCAGGATGACAAATTCTGACAAAATACGCTTGTGCGATCTTGTATCTTTCTCTTAAACTGCACATTTTTAACATGAAAGCTGCCTTATAAAGAAACTTAAGTGGACACTCCAGAAAGAGTAATGACCCTATTATAAAGCAATGCTTCATTATAGTTTCTTAAATGCGCAGCATGCTTTATGTGTACTTTTTGGGTTAATATTCCCAATATGGGAGTTCAGTAAGCTCTGCAGCTAGTTCACTAGGACTGTCAGACGGTAGTTTTGGGTTCAACTTCTTCCATTCAGGATATTTAATGAACATATTGTTAGACAGAAGCCCAAGTGGCTAGCACGCTTGTCTGCCCGTTGGGTGTTCACGCGTTCAAATCCATATCTAGTCAATGATTTTAAAAACAAAATAACCTGGGCTTCGAAATCGACCATACATATAATAGGTACCAGAAAATGTTAGGAACATTAAAGCGCCTGGCGGAATATTGACCACATTACACATTTCGTGTCGATTGGTATATACACACATGGGAGTTGTACCACATACCCATTACGCCTCATGGCTTGGAAATTGGTCCTTTATTTATATGGCGGGGTGATACGGGTGATTGGATACTGAACACATCACCCATTGAGCGAGGCCAGGTATTAAATGGTGGGGTGATCCGGGTGATTGGATACTGAACACATCACCCGTTGAGCGAGGTCAGGTATTAAAGCTATAGACATGGCACAATTTCTCCAATATCTTCAAAAATGGCATTTAACTGGGGCCTTTTCCTTTTGCATTTTATCCTTCGCAAAAAGAAACAAAACATGAAACTAGGACATCAGAAAAACACGGTGTGTATGTTGAATGTGGAATAATTGTAAAACTACTCACGCAACAAATATTTCTGTAGAAGGGATGTGAGTGGTTAGTACTTCACACACAATTAGTCACGATGCAACAAGCTGTAGTTATTACCTTCGATTTTCGCTGACTTGAACTTCCAGCAAAAAAATTAGAGCAGTGTTTTACGCCCATTAAATAAAAGCGCAGTATATAAGACTAAAGTGGTAAGGCATCATCACTAATGCAGATCTTAGGTAGAGAACTATAAATATTCGAGCGAACCCAGAAGTAAGAGGGAAATCACTGGCACAGGATAGGACACATATTCAGTAAACTGAGAATAGCTAGAAAGTCCTTTCACTGGAATCCACAGAGCCCACGAAATAGAAGAAGATCTAAACATACGGAAATGGAACTAGAGACAGAGAAGAATAATGGTGGTGGGGTTGAGGCATATGGGGAGAAATGTAGGAATTAGTAAAAGGTACGATGGTTTGGCGGGAGTGGGTTCAGATCCCATGCTCCAATATGGAAAAAAGTAAAGCAGCAGTAGCTGTAGCAGGAACAGCAGAAAAAAGAAGAAGAAGAAGGAGAAGAAGAGTTGTCACCCATGTTACAAGCCTGGGAAGATGGTAGAGACGTACAGGTCAGAAAAGAGTGTACAAACATTCTAGACGCCGTGTTTGTCTTCTCTCTCACACATAAAGAGAATTTACTAGGGAAAAAAACATAACGTTCGTTGTGCATGGCGTGGGATTTAAGCCGATTATGTCCACAATAAGTCGACAAGATGGGGTATTACAGCAACATTTTAATAAGCAGGCGAACATCATTCCTGGGGTCACACCAGATTTTTGTTGCAAATGCACAAATCCAGGCAAGGTTGAAGTAGCAGGAGATGAATCAAATATAGACAAATCAATACAGTGCCTCATATGAAGGTCGAACTGATCGATACAAAACCTGACAAATTCTTGTACAAGCTAGCTGGTGTTCTAGGCTTAGTCAGTTAAAACTGTCAACTGTCATCTACTGTTTATAGTACCTTGCGGTGTAGGACGGGGGGGGGGGGGGGTCTTGAGCCGGAGGAATTAAGGCCGATTGGCAGGAGCAATAGCAGCGAATTGTGCAGGTTAGGGTGTTCTCCCCCCCCCCCCCCCCCCCCCCGACAGAAAACAAAAATCTACACCTTACCGAGGATTCCAACCCGGGTCTCCCGACATTCTTAGCCAGTCGAGCTTAGTCAGTGATTACGAAAAAAGTTTACATGACCCTTGCAGGACGTTGCAATCAATGCCAGCCTTAGGTTGATTTACTGGGCAATTTTACGTTCAGTAGTTAGCCATTGCTTTCTGAACGAGACGTCAAAGCTTAAGTCCAACTGACAGCTTTGTGAATTTAACCCACTATGACGTCGTCAGTGCACCAGAAGTTTAAGTGCACGCGCATTAAACCCCACAGCCACGCTGACCTCGTTTCATTCCTTAATTGAGCAAAATACGAGGGGAAGTCAATAACTAAGTCACAAATGGGTGTAGAAAAATAACTAAATATGATAATAACTTGAAACCAGTTTATTTGTATACATACATTGTCTCTTTATTTGTCAACATAATTTCCACCACCATTGATGCACTTATCCCATCGTTTTACCAGTCCTCCCAAACCGCTGCATAGAACTGCGTGTTCTGTTTTCTAAACCACGTTTTCACTTCACATTCAACTTTGGTGTCATCCTCGAAATGTCTCCCGCAAAGGTAGGTTTTCAGTGGACCAAAAAGGTGGAAATCGCTGGGGTCTAAGTCTAAGGTGGATGTTCCCGATCTTCCCACCTTAGTTGGTTAATGTTTTCCTAAGTTAATCTAGCCATATGTGGTCTGGCATAGCCACGAACAAGCAACACTCCTCTAGTCAGCAGACCTTGAGTAGTCTTGGAAGTTTTCTTTGAATTGCACCATGAAGCATCGATAGAACTTCACAGTACGATTTAGAATTCACATTGTCACCTTTCTTTTTGAAATCGGTGAAAAGCACTCCTTGACAATCTCAGAACACTGTCAGCATAACCTTCCTTCCCGATGGCGTAACCTTGAATTATTGGACACAAGGTGAAGAAGGATGTTTCCATTGCATTGAAACACGTTTTGATTGGGGCTGGTAGTCAGCACAATCAGGAAGCATTTCCTTATGAATGTCCTTTGCAGGCAATCGTTCCCCCCCCCCCCCCCCCCCCCAAAAAAAAAAAAACAACAACCGCATAAAGCACGTTGCTCTTTGTTTGTGCACTCCGTAATTACAGTCGCCATTTTGTTTATGCCCCGCGCATACGCATGAGACATATAGCGCCACCTGACGAACGGGAATATAAAGTTTGATGTTGCTGTCACCTAATGACACCTGTAGAAATCACCAACTACATTTACCTGCCATCCCACAGAACTGTGTGGCTGACTTAATGACTCGCCCGTGTATGTCCAGATTTCTTAATAGAAGTAACGGATACATGCAGAGATGGGATTCTCCGTTTCTCGCCGACATGAGTTCCCAGAAAAACATTAGAACAGTGTTTGATACCCATTAACTGAAACGCGCAGAATATAAGACTAAAGTAGTACGACAACATCACTGATACAGATCTTAGATAGAGAACTAGAAAGATTCGAGCGAACCAAGAAGTAAGAGGAAAATCACTGGCTATTAATTGGATACACATTGAGTAAACTGAGAATAGTGTAACTAGAAAGTCCTCTCATTGGAATCCACTGGGCAAACGAAACGGAGGAAGACCTAAAACATTCGGAGAGGAGACTAGAGATAGAGAAGAATAATTACCAGCGCAAGGCGGTCTGCTGCCAAATCACCCACAGCTGTGTTTCGAACGCGGTATGCGGGGTTACAAACTGCGTCCGTAATACCTTCACTAAGGAATCGGTAGAAAAGAGTACGCGGGGGAAAATAACTGAGATGTCAAAAGACTCCGTCCCATATAGGTTAAATTGCATCAGAATTTTCATTGTGTTAATCATGAAATTGCATTTAAGATTTGCATCAAAATTACATCTACCTGTGTCTTTCGAGGTGTCCGTGATCATAACAATCCAGGAGAGCCCACAAGGCCGTTGAAATAACATTAAAAATGCATTCACGGATATTCATATTCACATTGGCACGTATAAAAGACAAAGAAAAGAAGAAGGAATTTTAGACCACCCTGGGCAGCAAACAGGAATGCAAACTTTGTCGCATACAAATTACAACAGAGCCTCGCTGGAGTGAGGTTTGACACAAATATTTAAGACAATGTGTTGTCTCCTTCGAAGGAGGCCCGAGTTAGAATCTTACGTAAGGTGTAGATTTTTTTTTTTCTGTCGAGGGCAAAAAGAAACCCCTAACTGCACAGTTCGCGGCCTCTGTATTAGGCAGGCGGCCTTAGGTCCTCAGTCTCAAGACACACCCCCCCCCCCCCCCCCCCACCCCCGTCCTACAAAGCAAGGTACTATTGGCAGTGGATGACAAGTTGTGACAGTTTTCATTAGTTGAGTCTATCATACTCCTGAACCCACAACTATAGAATATGGACCTAAAAGATACCCAGCCAGCAGTCGATGTGGCCTAAATGTTAAGAGCGCTCTAGCTCTCCTGTGCACTCATGGTAGGTAATTGGGCGATCGATACACCGGTGCCATTTGGACTTAAACTTACTTCTCGTTCAGAATACAATAGCAAACGACTGAACGTAAAATTGCTAAGAAAAACCTAGAGCTGATCGCAACATCCTGCCAAGCACATGCGATTTTTTATTTTTAAGATTACCTAGCCAAGGACTAAACTGACACGACATAATCACCAATATAATCACCAGCATAATCATCAGCATAATCACCAGCGTGGAGGTGATGTCAAGAACTGGGCACACATCAGTGAGGGGGTGATGGAAAGAACTAGTCATAGATCAGTGTGGCGATTATAGCAAGAACTGGACACATACAGTGTGGAGATGATGACATGAACTGGACACACACCAGTGTGGGGGTGATGGCAAGAACTGGACACACACCAATGTGGCGGTTATGCCAAGAACTGGACACACACCAGTATGGAGATCATGGCAAGAACTGGACACACACCAGTGTGGAGATGATGGCAAGAACTGGACACACACCAGTGTGGGGGTGCTGGCAAGAACTGGACACACACCAATGTGGCGGCTATGCCAAGAACTGGACACACACCAGTGTGGAGATGATGGCAAGAACTGGACACACATCAGCGTGGAGATGATGGCAAGAACTGGACACATACCAATGTGGCGGTTATGCCAAGAACTGGACACATACAGTGTGGAGATGATAGCAAGAACTGGACACATACATAGTGGAGATGATGACATGGACTGGACACACACCAGTGTGGGGGTGCTGGCAAGAACTGGACACACACCAATGTGGCGGCTATGCCAAGAACTGGACACACACCAGTGTGGAGATCATGGCAAGAACTGGACACACATCAGTGTGGAGGTGATAGCAAGAACTGGACACACACCAGTGTGGAGATCATGGCAAGAACTGGACACACATCAGCGTGGAGATGATGGCAAGAACTGGACACACACCAGTGTGAAGATCATGGCAAGAACTGGACACACACCAGTGTGGAGATGATGGCAAGAACTGGACACACACCAGTGTGGGGGTGCTGGCAAGAACTGGACACACACCAATGTGGCGGCTATGCCAAGAACTGGACACACACCAGTGTGGAGATGATGACAAGAATTGGACACACATCAGCGTGGAGATGATGGCAAGAACTGGACACACACCAATGTGGCGGTTATGCCAAGAACTGGACACATACAGTGTGGAGATGATAGCAAGAACTGGACACATACATAGTGGAGATGATGACATGGACTGGACACACACCAGTGTGGGGGTGCTGGCAAGAACTGGACACACACCAATGTGGCGGCTATGCCAAGAACTGGACACACACCAGTGTGGAGATCATGGCAAGAACTGGACACACATCAGCGTGGAGATGATGGCAAGAACTAAACATACATCAGTGTGGAGGTGATAGCAAGAACTGGACACACACCAGTGTGGAGATCATGGCAAGAACTGGACACACATCAGCGTGGAGATGATGGCAAGAACTGGACACACACCAATGTGGCGGTTATGCCAAGAACTGGACACACACCAGTGTGGAGATCATGGCAAGAACTGGACACACACCAGTGTGGAGATGATGGCAAGAACTGGACACACACCAGTGTGGGGGTGCTGGCAAGAACTGGACACACACCAATGTGGCGGCTATGCCAAGAACTGGACACACATCAGTGTGGAGATGATGGCAAGAACTGGACACACATCAGCGTGGAGATGATGGCAAGAACTGGACACACACCAATGTGGCGGTTATGCCAAGAACTGGACACATACAGTGTGGAGATGATAGCAAGAACTGGACACATACATAGTGGAGATGATGACATGGACTGGACACACACCAGTGTGGGGGTGCTGGCAAGAACTGGACACACACCAATGTGGCGGCTATGCCAAGAACTGGACACACACCAGTGTGGAGATCATGGCAAGAACTGGACACACATCAGCGTGGAGATGATGGCAAGAACTAGACATACATCAGTGTGGAGGTGATAGCAAGAACTGGACACACACCAGTGTGGAGATCATGGCAAGAACTGGACACATATCAGCGTGGAGATGATAGCAAGAACTGGACACATATTAGCGTGGAGATGATGGCAAGAACTGGACGCATATCAGTGAATCAAGAGGTGGAGCAGCTTTGCTGGTCATGGATAGGACATACATTGAGAAAATCTGAGAATAGTATAACTAGAAAGGCCTTTTCCTGGAATACACAGGGCGGAAGATATAGAAGAAGACCTAAAAATGAACGGAGAAGAGAAGTAGAGACATAAATGAATATCATGAAAAGGAAATAGACGAAGAGATGTATGAATAGCTACGGATAGGAGAGCCTAGAGTGAGGTGGATGAGGACCTGCCTCAATGGGTGATAAGAGACGAATGAGGAGAGTTACCCAGCAATGTTTCACAGCATCATTTACTTCTAATGTCTTCTGAATTGGTGTCTTCGAGATCGGCGTTGCTCACCCGGTAGGTCTCTTTTCATAAGCTACCGTTTTATTTATTAAAAGAATTCTGCCTCGACATGAGGACAAAATTATACATCTGAGCAAACATAGGTCATCCTCAGGAATAATTAGGGAAATACCAGACAATAGCCCTTAAGGATTTCTGACGAAATGAGAACATCCCATAGTGTTTGTGCTATAACGAAATCAACTCTGGCCAACGCTAATACAATATGTCAGAAGCCACGGGCGTTGGAAGCCGCATCCAGTAAATGTCAGGCTACTTCTTTAGTCTATGTCTGGACTACTATTGAGGGGAGGGATCCTTAGAAATGTGTTATCAATGACACATACTTGTATGGCTGGCTGTCTGTCTGTCTGTCTGTCTGTCTGTCTGTCTGTCTGTCTGTCTGTCTGTCTGTCTGTCTGTCTGTCTGTCTGTCTCTACATACGTACCTACCTATCTGCCTACTACCTACCTACCTACATACCTACATACATACCTACCTACATACCTACCTACATACCTATCTGCCTACTACCTACCTACCTACCTACATACCTATCTGCCTACTACCTACCTACCTACCTACCTACATACCTATCTGCCTACTACCTACCTACCTACATACATACATACCTATCTGCCTACTACCTACCTACCTACCTACCTCATACCTACATACCTATCTGCCTACTACCTACCTACCTACCTACATACCTATATGTCTACTACCTACCTACCTACATACCTATCTGCCTACTACCTACCTACCTACATACCTATCTGTCTACTACCTACCTACCTACCTACCTACATGTCTACCTGTCTACTTGTCTGTCTGTCTGTCTGTCTGTATCTTCTTCTGTCCGTCCATCCGACTGTTTGTCTGTCTTCTCTGTATGTCTGTCCGTCATCCGTCCGTTCGTCTGTATGTCTGTCTATCTGCATTCTTGCTTTCTGCCCGCCTTCAATTCATCTGTCTGTCTGTCTGTCTGTCTGTCTGTCTGTCTGTCTGTCTGTCTGTCTGTCTGTCTGTCTTTCTCCGCTATATCCTCTCCTTCTTCTTCATTTCTCAGTTCTTTGCTTTCTATTCATGTATTGTTTATGGAACGCTGCTAATCCCCACCATCATCATCAACATTATCGTTGTTATCATTCTTTTAGTAGCCAGGAGTAATGGTGTTCATTATAAACTCCATCATCAACCATTTCTCCTGCCACAAGTAATTAATATTATATCAAGACATAAGTCCTCTTTAAATCCCCGGAGATACAGGATTATTTTTTACCCCCGACCAGTGAGCCTCTCTCGTGTACCCAGCCTAATTAAATATGTTTTGGACACTTTTCCCGGAAGGAAAGGCTGCTGGAAAGGAAACTGTCTACCCTCACTTTATAGAGAACTGACCAACCCACCTCATTAGAATATATGAAGGTATTACTCTTTATATGTATATACTCCATATAGTACTCTTTATAGGTATATACTCCATATATGGCATGGGGACACCTTCACTTGTTCTCGAACTTTCCGTGATAATAATCCACCCTGTCCCAATTATGACATTAACACTTAGAATACTAATCACCACTTGAAATAACTCAGAGAGAAACCCAAGCTCCACGTAGAGCGGCTCCAATAGCTGAGACGCCTCATGTTCAGATTACAAGTAAAATATGTTAACTTTACTCCACCCTAGTATTTCTGAAAGGTCAGATTACAAGTAAACTATGTTAACCATACTCCATTCTATACTTTCCGAAAGTTCAAATTAAAAGTAAAATATGTTAACTTTACTCCATTCTAGTGTTTCTGAAAGTTCATATTACAAGTAAAATATGTTAACTTTACTCCATTCTAATATTTCTGAAATTACAGATTACAAGTAAAATATGTTAACCATCCTCCATTCTAATATTTCTGAAAGTGCAGATTAAAAGTAAAATATACCTTTACTCCATTCTAGTATTTCTGAAAGTTCAGATTACAAGCAAAATATGTTAACCATATTCCATTCTAGTATTTCTGAAAGTTCAGCTTACAAGTAAAATATGTTAACCATATTCCATTCTAATATTTCTGAAAGTTCAGATTACAAGTAAAAATATTTTAAGCGTACTCCATGTCAGTATTTCTGAAAGTTCAGATTTAAAATTAAATATGTTAAACTTACTCCATTCTGGTATTCCTGAAAGTTCAGATCGCAAGTAAAATCAGTTGCTCGTATTCAGTTCCTGTATTTCTGCAAGTCAGGTTTAGTAGTCTGTGAGTTGACATGTGGCGGAATTTTAGTTTATCAGTCGGTCTGTACAATATGGGGTTTATACACGATAGGACCGACTTCATTGCATCGGGTTTGATCAGGTGTGGCTCAGGTCTATTTTCGCGGAGTGGCTTACTGAAAACCTCGCACAGAACACGGAACCTGTAGCTCCAGCTAAAATGTTCACATGTTTAGTTCTAAAGGGTTACATCAAATCGAGGTTTTGACACATGCCGCCTTGTTTCTTTGAAATGTTCTTGTAGTTTAATCATTAACTATTTTACATATTCCGCATGCGTTTCTTGCATTCAAATGTTTGATACATTTAAAATGTTTTCTTTGATTCATTTGATTAACATTCCGTCATGTTTTTTGCGATTCATATTTTTGTTTTACACATTCCGCAGTGTTTTCTTTCACGTCACATATGCCTACACACTACATTATATTTTAATTAATTCACATTTTGGACTCGATTCTCTGTGTCCTTTTCCATTAAAATGTTTGACACATTTCCACTATGTTTACTTGCATTAAAATATTTCACACAGTTCCGTAAGTGTTATCTTTCACTCAAAATATTTGAACAGATTCCGTCACATGTTTCTTTTAATGTTCATTCAAATCTTCCACACATTCCAATTGCTTTCTTTCATTCACAATTATTACATTTTCTGCTCGTTTCTTACATTCACCATGTTGACACACTCCACACGTTTTATTTTGTTTATTTTCTTTTTAAAATTATGTTTGACATGTAATACACATTATCTGCAACTTGCTTTGCGAAAGATCTGTGTAATTCTTTCCTTTGCCGGAAATTTGTATTTTAAAATAAAATTCTGGCTAAGAATAGGTCTAAGCAATGGCCCTTTGTGGCAAAATGAGTTAACATGCCAACAGAGATAAACGTGTGAGGTAACAGCCAGGATATAGTGGGTTGAAGTAATAATCATCTATGATTGAAGGAGTCGAGGAAGGATAGGAAGTGGTTTGGTCATACACGAAGGTTTGGTTAAAGTGTGATGCACTGTTTGAGACAGAATGAGTTAAACTGGTACCTTTATGCGGTAAGTTGCAATCTACTTGCTACATTTAAAACTACAATGAGGTGTTTTAGTATGTTAGCTTTCAGTTATAATATTACAATCTGTTATATTTAGCTATATGAACTCGGAGTGGCCGAACGGCCTAACACGTTCACTCTTAAACTGTCTCTGGTGTCCGCGTGCTGTGAGCTCATTCTACACATTAAGTTCGTTGGACTTAAACGTTGACTTGTCTTTGATTAGGGGATGTAAATTACAAGTTCCTAAGAAGTTGGAGTGGTTCGACTGATGAAAGTGGACACATGTAAAGCTAATCTTCACGCAAAACGACTCCATTGCAATCAATAGCAGTGGCAATTATTACAGTAGTACGTGCGTTGAATACTCTCGAGTTAAGTGCGAGCGAACGCAAAATAATAATAATAATTCATTCATTCATTCATTCATTCATTCATTCATTCATTCATTCATTCATTCAATCAGTAGTATGTCCCTTGTAGAACCTCGCTCCCATAACAACCTTCCAGAAAACTTCTTGGTCATAAGCAAGATGTTTCGCGTCTTATACACACATCCGGAGATCATCTGACATATCCTGCCTCTCTCTGGTCGTCCTCTTCCATTCTTCTCTGGCATGTAGCCCTCCATTATTGTTCTCTCCAAACTTTCATGGGGTTTCATGTAACGCAATATTTCAATTTTCTTTGTTTTGTTGTCTTAAGTAACCAACCTTCTTCAATATTTAGATCTTATCATACTGATGCATTTGTTCCTTTCTGTATCCAAGATATTCTTAGAACCCGTCTATAACATTTATGTTCAAAGGCATTTATGCGCTGTAATAATAATAATAATAATAATAATAATAATAATAATAATAATAATAATAATAATAATAATAATATGCACTTGTAGGAACTGCAGACAGTATAACGTTCAAGGAGACAGAAATGTAAGGATCTAGACCGCAGACTTTACACAGTCTGTATTCCTTGTAACTCTATCACACTGTCATTGCCAGCATCTCATCGTTCTTCTCAGACATGACGTACATTTTAGTGTTCTTTCTCGTTACAGGAAGGAAACAGATTTAAAACGACATCATTTTTCAGGTTTAATGTTTCGCCCATAGTCTCTCAGTGAGAGCACTAGAGGGGACTTAGTTCAGTTCGGGCTTTCAGTCTTGTTATCGACCATCCGTCTCAAGTTTAGAACCAGGGCGATTAAGGAGCTTAGGTCCCGAACCTAATAACTTTTCACTTCTCACGTATAATATTATTTTTTGTTCTTTTTCTTAAAACATGGTTGTTCAGTTTGTTCATCTCCTGTTTAATATTTGTCGTGGTTTCATTTTATTCAGCTTAGCGAAATTTTCCGCGTCCTAAACCTAATGAATTTATCTATAGTTAATAAGTATTTTCTTAAATTAAAAAACAATTATTTAAATTCAACACCTTTACTTCTTCTTCTTTTTTTTTTTAATGATGCGTATATATCCCTTACAAGAAGTTGCAGTCAACACCAACATTTTTCAGCTGCTGTTGATGTACTACGCAAGTTTTACCTTTAGTAGTTTGCCATTGCTTTCTGAACGACCGGCTCAGATACCACCGTAAGTTACCATATATATATATATATATATATATATATATATATATATATATATATATATATATATATATATATATATATATATATATATATATATAAAAGAAAAACGATTGGATAGTACACACGAAAGCGAAGGAAATAACTAAATTTTTATTAGAGGAAGTACGGCCAGGAACACGTCTGATTAAAGGGAAGTCACCAGGCAGTAACGATATATGAATGAATCAAAGCACTTCCAGGCAAGCAGGGTAGCCAGCGTCGTATCTATCAGGCACTACATGTAAAAATCTGGAACATCGCTGTTTGTCACAGAGCACGAAAGAAATAATTTAAGTTTTAATAACACTTCAAAAATGTCTTTCTGGAACCCAAAGAGTCAAAGTAAAAGACGGAAACTAAACCCAAAAGCACACACAAAGATTAGCAATATGGGAAAGACATGGAGGGGGGGGGGGGGGGGGCTGCATGGTCTCGAGGAATGGTGTTCGCCTCGAGTGCTTGAGGTCCCGGGTTCAAGCCTCGGTGATGACCGGGATTTTTTTCACTTCTAGTAATAAAATTTCCCCTGGTCTCTGGGTAGTGAGATCGGACGCCCGTGTGTATTATTGCGCACGTAAAAAATCCCTTGGCAGTTGGAAATCGAAAAAGAGTAGCCTAACGGCGCTGCCAGGGCCAAATTTCGAGTTTAAAAATCTACCCATATTATTTTCAGGATCCTCGCCGGTGATACGGAGTTCGTGCACTGAGCTGAATTTCTCCAGACTCATATTTGAGTTAAGAGGAAAACTGAGCACTTATGGGTTCCACCCGTGTGCCGTGATGTTGATCCATCGACTAGACTAGACTAGACTAGAAAGACGTGGAAGGAACTACAGTAGACAGTAAAGTTTAGCAGGGCTTTGTATACCATAGTTGCGCCTATATACTACTGGGAGCGGAAATGGAAAAGAAGGGAGAAAACTATCTCTTATTACTGAATATAAAGTCTTGTTTGTTTGATGTATGGACGTTGGCGGGGAATAATTAATTTAACTAGTGTTGTCTGTGTGAAACGATGTCTTGTATTACATCGTATGCAGTAAGTCTCGTGCTATGCAGACATACTGCCGGTTCGCTGTGTCTATTAATTTGCTTCGTTTACCTAATTAGAGCGTGCGGTTATTTCCCTTCATTACAGAACGCAATGTTTCAGTCAATACGAGTGAGATATGTAATTTATCAGTCTCGTGTTTCACTTTGAGTACATAGTCTGGTATTTTATCTTGAGTACAAAGATTGGTATTCCACTTTTAGTACATAGTCTGAGGTTTCACTTTGAGAATATAGTCTGATGTTTATCTTTGAGAACATTGTCTCATGTTTCACTTTGAGTACATAGTCTGAGGTTTCACTTTCAGTACATAGTTTCATGTTCCACTTTGAGTTAGTCTAATGTTTCACTCTCAGTACATAGTTTCATGTTCCACTTTGAGTTAGTCTAATGTTTCACTCTCAGTACATAGTTTCATGTTCCACTTTGAGTTAGTCTAATGTTTCACTTTCAGTACATAGTCTCATGTTCCACTTTGAGTTAGTCTAATGTTTCACTTTCAGTACATAGTCTCATGTTTCACTTTGAGTACATAGTCTGAGGTTTCACTCTCAGTACATAGTCTCATGTTTCACTTTCAGTACATAGTCTCATGTTTCACTTTGAGTTAGTCTAATGTTTGACTTTGAGAACATAGTCTGATGTTTATCTTTGAGAACATAGCCTGATGTTTATCTTTGAGAACATAGCCTGATGTTTATCTTTGAGAACATTGTCTGTTTCACTTTGAGTACATAGTCTGAGGTTTCACTTTCAGTACATAGTCTCATGTTTCACTTTGAGTACATAGTCTGAGGTTTCACTTTCAGTACATAGTCTAATGTTTCACTTTGAGTTAGTCTAATCTTTCACTTTGAGTACATAGTCTGGTATTTCATTTTGAGTATGTAGCCTGGTATTTCACTTTGAGTACTAGTCTGGCATATATTTGCGGCTAACCTCTACATCTAGAAGCAATTTCATCAACTGCCACCTAGTGAATGTGCCTAATAGTATAACAGACTTCAGCCCTAGGGAAATCCAAAGACAACTGGAAATTGCTAAGGGTAGATGAAAAAGCACCCTATCAGTGTTTAGAGACAACCATATCCTGGATAGAACATGTCTAAAGAAAGGAAAGATTGTAAAAGTGTATGGCAAAGCTAGACATACAGACTCTGAGTTAGAGCGGTGTATAAGGCATAATAAAACATGGAAGAAATAACACAACGGTAACACGCAGATTACTCGAAGAAAAGGCAGTATTCTAGCCGATGAAGAAAACGCCAAGTAACACACTCTTCCCTGTTCTTAGAAAGTTAGAAAACGATAGTTAGAATGCTGTATCGCCCAAATTATTGTATACAAGTGAATCATAGACACTGAATAATGATTACAGATAGAAACTGGCAGCCGGAGAAATGTGGTGTTTCTCTGTAGAATGGCCAGAATTCCATGGACGGTTAAGGACACCAATACTGAGGATTTATAGAGGCTCATTTACAAAGACCGATATATACCTGGAGTGGACAAGACAGTTTTCGTTTCTTGGGCACAATATGGGAAGAGAAGGTTTGGAGAATGTTGCGAAACTGGAGAAGATAGTGTGTGACAGAAATAGAGGTCGGCAGAGAGAGAGAGAGAGAGAGAGAGAGAGAGAGAGAGAGAGAGAGAGAGAGAGAGAGAGAGGGGCAGAAAGACAGACAGACGGACGGACAGACTGACGGAAGGAGAGATAGTGCAGAGAGAGAGACAGAGAGAGAGAGAGAGAGAGAGAGAGAGAGAGAGAGAGAGAGAGAGAGAGAGAGAGTAATGTGATATGAGAAACGAATAGCGGTGGAAATAATCAAGAACAGAGAGGACTGATGTTCGTAGGGGAACATGGTGGCTTGACACACTTGTCTTGGCAAGTGACGATGATGCTGCTGATGATAATAACGATACTGATGATAATAACGATGCTGTTGATAATAACGGTGCTGATGATAATAACGATGCTGATGATAATAACGATGCTGATGATGATGATAATGATGATGATGAAAATAATGATGATGATATGGATGATGATTTGATATAGTATATTATCCTTACAAGACAATAAGTACTTCGAAAATGGGCTACACGGACACATAATCAGACTAAAGCTAAACCATTACTATTGGAACTCTTCGCTATCTGTTGAGGATGAAGGCTAAGCACGTATAGGAATGTCCCGAGTTTTGTCATGTCAGTTTTTGAAAAAGAAACTGGCGATGACAAGTTTGCAGGTCCGTGACAAAATAAATTAAAAACTTTAGCGAAGCATTTCATTCTAATTCATTCATGTTAACAAGTTCACTCACTTCATTCAAATTCAATCACTTGGCAACAGTTTCTTTTCCTTGTTTTCTTTTCCTTGAAAGTTGCGAGAAATTTCATCCCAACTAGAATTCCCTAAACTGTCTCATGTTTGAGGATTTAAAAATAGCTGATATATAAGCGATATGTCAAACATGCACAAAACAAACATTGATTCAAGCGACATATTTTTATCCGAGCTAAGTGCATTTTATTATTCTTTCCAGTATTGATTCATACAGGCATTGGAACAAATTAGGAAACATGTATTAACAAAAGAATTAACGGGCGTTTAAATTTAGCTGAACAATTTCCCATGTTTGTTGTTTGATTAAAGCAGAACAACAGGAGATAACCGACATCCCGCATGGATACTCCAGTAGCTGCAACTGTTGTTCTTAATGTTTGCACTTCTATTTCTTGTCCGTCCTTGATCCATATTTTATCTCACATCCCTACTTTCAAACTTCCATGTCATGCCAGGACAGTTCCATTCTCTAAATAATTCTCTGTTAGCAGATTATCAGTTTAACTAAGAAAACAGAAGTTCTACTCATCCTACAACGAAAGTGAGCCGCGATTGTGTGGTGGCTAGATGGTCGTCTTCGACCCAGTGGTTCGAATTCGCATTCTGGTGAGTTTTTTGACAATTGAACTGGGTTACCAGGTCCACCCAGCCTATATTGGGTACGTGGGAATATCTTGGGAAGTAAATGCGTGCGGCACATAACTACGACATCACCTAATGAGTGCCGATTGTTCAATAACAATATGAGTCTATCACTTTATAACCAATGCGTCTTATCGCGTGCAAAAGGACCCTTTATTTTTATTTTTTCACTACAATGGATATGCTAGTATATAGGAACATTCAGCAGATAAATCGGTATAACTATCTTGGAACAGTCATAACATACGATACTGGATGGCGCGAGGCGTACAGAGAAGGATTGGTAGTTTTATTAGCAGTCGTGATTGTAGTGGTAGTTGATGATGTTGCAACAGCAATATTAGCAGCAGCAGCAGTGGTGGTGGTGGTGGTGATGGTATTATTATTATTATTATTATTAGCAACTGTGGTGGTAGTAGTAGTAGTCGCAGCAGCAGCAACAGCAGTGGTGGTGGTGGTGGTGATGGTATCATTATTATTATTATTATTATTATTATTATTATTATTACTATTATTATTATTATTATTATTAGCATCAGCAGCAGCTGTAGTAGTAGTAGTAGTAGTAGTAGTAGTAGTAGTAGTAGTAGTAGTAGTAATAGTAGTAGTAGTAGTAGTAGTAATAGTAGTAGTAGTAGTAGTAGTAGTAGTAGTAGTAGTAGTAGTAGTAGTTTGTATCTGTTGTCATTATTGCTAGTTTTGTTGCACTGAGACAAATGAGAGAACTTATTTTTGCTATTGCCCTAGCCTAATTAGATTGTTATTTCCCATTTGTTTTGTTGATAGTAATCCCGTGTAGTCTAAAATCGAAGTTATTTCTTTTCGTCCGATTACAACAGGATGTAGTTCCTTGTCAATATTTTCTCTAAAATTCCTCATGATGTTTTCAGTGCATAAATTAAACAGATAACTAACAAAATACAACTCTGTCTAATAATTGTTCCATGTTAAACCAATCTGTTTTACTGTCATTTACATTTACTGTCATTTACTGCCAATATAGTACGTAGCAGTGTTTGAGCCTGAGGAATTAACGCCGCCTGGCTAGTGCAGTTGCCGCAAACTGTGCAGGTTAGGATTTTCTTTTTGCCCCCGACAAAACAAAATCCCACACCTTACCGAGGGATCGAACCTGGGTCTCCCGAAGGAGAGTCCGGCGTTGTAGCCACTCGGTCAGCCGCTCCTCCTCAATTGAACTGGGTAATCTGTTTTATCATCACATATTTCACAAAGTAGTCGATTGTTAAAGTTCGCTGAAGCTATACTAATCAACTTTCGTAAGCCGTCCTTGTGCAAGCAGAAAGACATGTTAGTCAGTTTAAAATTACCGTGGTAGACAATCGACATTACTGTGCGAACATGTGTATATTTCAGTTTGAAGGATTTATCTAATTAATTCACGTAAGTTGTGTGATTTCTGCAGTATGTACCTGACGAGATGCAGCGAAATATGCCAGGCAATAAATCGTGCAATCTATTGTTTGTGTCTTCGTTATTCAAATACATATTTTCATGACTGCCTATTATTTTCTGAAGAGTCTTTTTAATGATCAATATTAAGTGTACTAGTAAGACCATTTCTTTCATTACAATCCACAACTCTTCATGTTCTACATGTTCAAGTATCTTTAAGTTGCCTATAAAGCAAGAATAAAGATTTACATTGGACTCTATTTTTTCTGTAAACACCCACATGTGACATATATTGTCACTTGTACATCTATTTTGTCTAAAGCCAGTTTGCAATATGTTTATTCTTTTTATTATGTTCTTAATAAAGTCTGCCCGCGAATATTTTAATAAAATTGTAATTGCGTGACTTACTAAGACATATTTTGTGTAATTGGTACACAATCTAATGTCACCATATTATCTCTCACTCACCTATTCATGTGGCCATATTCATGCTTTCCATATCTTTTAAATCAGGCGTGATATATTTTCACAATTTGTTAGATAGCTTGACAGACCGAAATAAAGAAAGACATAGAGGCAGATAGAGAAATAGACAGACAATTGAATAGACATACAGATCGACCAACTGACAGACCGAAAGATAAATAGATAGACAGAGAAGCAGATATTACTTGCAACGAATTAAATAAAACAAATTCACATACTAGAGAAGACAGAAGAAATAAGAATAATTAGAAACAAGAAATATAATATTATTGACACTGATCATACAGCACCAACATACGACCAGTCTCATCACAGAGTAAAAAAAATAAAATCCAGCAGACAGATATTGATATGCAGAACGGCATGAAAAACAAATATCTAGGCTGATTTCTCCAAGACACGATATGGCAAGGATGGCCAAATTTGATAGCCCATTCAGTGAAGAAGATCAAATAAGATTTATATAGATAGGCCACACATCTCTCATTTTTATATCATTCGCTTTTCTATAGCCTGTTCCTATATGGCCAGAAGACGTTCTATGAGATGAGAGGGCGTGTGGAATCTATTATCTTTGGGGATTTTTGTCAACAGCAGAGCGAAACCAGCGAAATGAGGCACAGCTGTTGAGAAATTATTTCGTCATCGTAAGAGTAGTAGTAGTGGTGTTGGTGTTGGTCGTGGTAGTGGTGGTGGTAATAGTAGCAGCAGTAATAGTGTTAATATTATTAATATTAGTAATAGTAGTAGTTGTAGTATTAATAGTATTAGTAGTATTAATAGCATTAGTAATACTTGTAGTAGTAGCAACAGCATCAACCGTAGTAGTAGTAGTAGTAGTAGTAGTAGTAGTAGTAGTAGTAGTAGTAGTAGTAGTAGTAGTAGTAGTAGTAGTAGTAGTAGTAGTAGTAGTAGTAGGAGTAGGTAGAGGGGGACGAGGAGGGGAATGTGAAGGAGGAGAGTAAACCTGCAGCAGTAACAGAAGTAGAAATCATATTAACAATAGTAACAGCAGCAGTAGTAATAGTAGTAGTGATGGTGGTGGAATTGAGCATGGTGGTACAAGAAGCAGCAGCAGCAGTGATTGTTGTTATAATAGTAATTGCCGTAGTAGTAGCAGTTGTAGTAATAGATATTGTGAAAGTAGCAGCAATAGCAGTTTTCTTTTTTTTTTGGGGGGGGGGGAAGAGATAGGAGGTTAGGAGAGATTAGTATTAATAGCAATTATGATTTTAGTGGTAGTTGATAGTGTAGGTGTAGCAGCAATATTAGCAACTACGGTAGCAGTAGTTGTAGCAATGGTCATATTAGTAGTATTAGCAGTACCAACAATAACTATAATAGTATCAGCAGCAGTAATAGTAGTAGTAGTAGTAGTAGTAGTAGTAGTAGTAGTAGTAGTAGTAGTAGTAGCTTCTACAGTAGCAGTAGTTGTATATGTGATCATTGTATCAGCAGTAGTATCAGTAGCACTTGTAGCATTAATAGCAGCAGTAGCAGCAGCAGCAGCAGCAGCAGCAGCAGTAGTAGTAGTAGTAGTAGTAGTAGTAGTAGTAGTAGTAGTAGTAGTAGCAGTAGTAGTAGTAGCAGTAGTAGTAGTAGTAGTAGTAGTAGCTTCTACAGTAGGAGTAGTTGTATATGTGGTCTTTGGAGTAGTATCAGCAGTAGTATCAGTAGCACTTGTAGCATTAATAGCAGCAGCAGCAGCAGCATCAGTCGTAGTAGTAGTAGTAGTAGTAGTAGCAGTAGTAGTAGTAGTAGTAGTAGTAGTAGTAGTAGTAGTAGTAGTAGTAGTAGTAGTAGTAGTAGTAGTAATAGTAGTAGTTGATGATAATGATAATGTTGACTACTATACTCGTACTTACAAAAGTGCTAGGCTAAGGCAGCGATGTTTAACCTGTATTTGCTCCTAGATAAGGTGTCACGCCTAACGCCGCGTCTAGCTATGGTGTTACGACTAACGTCGCGCCTAGATATGGTGATACGACTAAGGTGTCGCCTAGCTATGGTGTTACGACTAACGTCGAGCCAGCTATGGTGTTACGACTTAACATCGCGCCTATACATGGTGTTACGACTAACGTTGCTCCAGTTATGGTGATACGACTTAACATCGTGCCTAGCTATGGTGTTACGACTAACGTCGCGCCTAGCTATGGTGTTACGACTAACGTCACGACTAGCTATGGTGTTACGACTACCGTCGAGCCTGTATATGGTGTTACGACTACCGTCGAGCCTGTATATGGTGTTACGACTAAAGTCGCGCCTAGCTATGTTGTTACGATTAACGGCCAGGCGCGCAGAGGTAGGAGTGATTTTTCCCTATGTAATTGCAAACTAAAAATAGCTCAGAGCGTTATGATCTTTTTTGTTGTTGTTTTAACGGCAACGGTTTTGAGGGGACATTTTGAGCATATGCGTACACATTTTTTTTCCACACGTCAAATTATATTTTGAAATTACACTTTAAAAAACTGTTCGTCTCAAACATAAAGTAGAGTAAATGTGGACACATTGATAGAGTGTTTATCAGTTTCCCCCTAGAGGATCGATCATAACCATCATTATCACCATCATCGTGTTCACTGCAGTGGCATTCATGAATCGTCACATACCTCGATGTTCTAGATCAGTTCTGCAAATGATAATTCTTCATGTCGCCGTCTCAGTCCATCCAGTATTATTTCTCCTGTTCTGCTCCTGCCTCTTCTACTGCTGAAGGCAGGGGATCCACAGAATGAATATATTATATACCTGACCATAAAGTCATGAACACCAAAGGTTGTTGGAGTAGATACCCCTGTTCATTCCTCGGTGTCGTTGATGTCTCCCTATTTGGCAACCGTGCCAAGTTTTAAAGGGTAATCTCACTGCAGATTCGACGAACAATAAACAATGAATCAATCATGTGCCATGCCGGAAAGCGTGGGCGGTCATGACTCGCCATTTCACTCGATCACCAGCGTCGTGGATCAGCTCAGTGTTCCTGTCTCGTCCATGCCATCTGGCCAAGCCATCCAGGTATTCTCCTCTCGGTCTTCCTCTTGGTCTGTTCCCTTCGATCTTGCCAGTTGTCACTAAGTTCTCCAATCCATTTCTTCTCATAACATGTCCAACAAATTATGACTGTCTACGTCTAATTTCTCTAATCAATTTACGATTTTCATTTGTCTCCTGTAGTACTTGGTCATTGGTTTTTCTGTCTGTCCATGGTATTCTTTGCATTTTCCCCAGAAACCACATTTCGGCAGCCATCAGATGTTTTTCAGCTTGACTGCACATTGTCCAAGTTTCACATCCATACAAAAGAACAGGCTCTATGTATCCCCTCAACACTCTTTTTCTCGTTTCAAGTTGACATCTTTTTATTGGTCAGAATGTTTTTCATCTTGCTAAAGGCTACTTTCGCCATGGCAATTCTTGTTCTAATCTCTTCAAGGCATCTCCCATCAGATGTTATGACTGTTCCGAGATAATTGTACCGATTCACTTGTTGAAGAATATTTCCATTTACTTGTATATTACATTGTGGTACTTCGTTCTTCCTAGTGACGACCATAACCTGTGTCTTCTTACAATTTAATTCCAACCCCAGCTGCTCACTGTGTACAACAACCGCGTCTACTAATTGTTGTAGATCTTGTGCATTGTCTGCAATCAATACTGTATCATCTGCATATCTAATGTTATTGATGTTTCGTCCTCCAATGCTGATTCCATTTATATCTTCTACATTTCTGAAAATATTTTCACTGTATAGGGAAAAAAGATCTGGAGACATTACACATCCCTGCCTAACACCTCTCTTAATAGGTTGATATTGTCCCACTTCATTATAAATCCTTATGGCAGCTTGTTGTTTCCAATATATGTTTTTTATAACTCTAATGTCTTTCTCATCAATTTGTAGATCTGCAAGCATATCCACCATGTTGACATGTCTAACTCTATCAAAAGCCTTTGTGTAGTCAATAAAGCAAAGGTGTATATCCTTGTTTACTTCTATAGCGCATTCAATAACTGATCGCAGCATTTACACAGCATTTACTGTACCCTTTCCTTCTACAAACCCGCATTGTTCTTCCCTTATTTCAGGTTGTATTTTCTTCCTCACTCTTTGCATGATAATTCGTAGCAAAATCGTTGTGATGTTACTCATTATACTAATTGTTCTATGTTGATCACATTCCAAGGCTCCTGATTTCTTTGGGATTGCAATAAATACAGAGTTACATTATTCAGAAAGTATATCTCCAGTATCATATAATGTATTCAGCAGTCTGGTGACTATAAAATTGCTCAAATATTCAGTGACATTGGCAATGAGACGGTTCCAGCCGGTTTTGCGCAAACAGAAAGAGTTCGCTGTAAATTTGAAATTGCCGTGGGGATAAATGTGGGCAAAATGTTTCACATTTGAACAGTACTGTGACTATGTGTTTTAATTGTTTCACCTTAAGTAGTATTCATTTACTCACTTAAGACGTTATATAATTCTACAATTTACACCTGACGAGATGCAGCGAAATATGTCAGGCAACAAATCATGCAACATATTGCTCGTGGCTCCTGTGTTTCATTTCAACAAGGGATTACATTGTTTTCGAGCAGATATTGTCTCAAGGATGTGGAGCGCTAGGAATTTCCCATTCACTGGGTGTCAGCTTTGTCAGAACAGTGAACATTTCAATCTCTGGATGACGCCGTCTTCCTCGTGCATTTCTGTAGCAATATACATAAGTGAATCATGATCATCTCACAAGCACTCAGGAAGAAAATGGAAGCTTTTGAACGTAATTGTCACAGAACAATTACCAGAATACCGCTAGATACATAGTTGTTTTGTGTCGTTCTCTGTGTTTCCACATATGACTGCATTCATAGATATACCCTTGCCTGTTTTCCAACTGTTTAGGACGACACGTAGGGACTTTATTCTCAAAGAGTTTGAAAATTGTGTACGCAAGCTCGTTTGACATTCTGCCCTTCTTATCTCTCTGCTCTCATACATTATTTCATTCATACATCACTTATGACGCTAATATTAGACAGCAGGACAATATGCATTATAACGCATGGAAGCTATTCAACCATCAATAGTACATAACTTCATTCATTCAGTAGCATGTCCTTTGCAGAACCTCGCTCCCATAACAACCT
The DNA here is from genome assembly GCA_014155875.1 of Cepaea nemoralis. Lineage (NCBI taxonomy): Eukaryota > Metazoa > Mollusca > Gastropoda > Stylommatophora > Helicidae > Cepaea > Cepaea nemoralis. The sequence continues at coordinate 1,548,695 of JACEFZ010008366.1, forward strand.
TCCGGAAAACCTCTCGATCATAAGCAAGATGTCCCGCGTCCGATACACCCATCTGGAGATCATCCGCCACATCCTGCACCCATCTTCTCTTTGGCCTTCCTCTTCCTCTCTTCCCAGGCATATACCCCTCCATTATTGTTCTCTCCAAACTTTCGTGACGTTTTAAGTGACCAAAATATTAAAATTTCTTTGTTTTATCGTTTTTAATAGCCAACCTTCTTCAATATTCTGCTCTTGAAGTATTGATGCATTTGTTCTTTTCTTTACCCAAGAAATTCTTAGAACTCGTCTATAACATTTATATTCAAAGGCATTTATGCGCTGCTCAGCTTGTTTAGTAAGTGTCCAGGTCTCACAGGCGTATGTTGCAATGGGAAAGATGCATGCTCTTAAAAATCTAATTTTTGTAGTTCTGTCTGTCCCATTCCATAATTTATTCAGTTGTTTTAGTCTTTGAAGAGCAATTGATAGTCGTCGTTTAATTTCTTTCATTGTGTCACCGTTGTTGGTAATCAATGACCCAAGATATTCAAAATTTTCCACCACCTCCAATTTTTCCTCATTAACATATATTTCTTTCTCCATAGTGGTTTTATCTGTATGCATTATCTTTGTTTTTGCAATGTTAAGATACAAGTTGTGATTTTCACTATTCAATTGGGTTGAGGCTATTAGGTTTTCTATACCAGTCTGTGTTGTGGATAGCAATACTGTATCATCAGCATACCGAATCTCTGGTATGTCAAGACCACCGATATTTAGGGCATCATATAGCTCCCTATTTATATCATCTCTTACATTTCTCATTATATTTTCGGCGTACAGGTTAAACAAATAGGGGGACAGCACACATCCCTGACGGACTCCTTGCTTGATGTCAAACCAATCTGATGTCTCGCCATCTATTCTAACCGCTGCTTGTTGGTCTAGATAGAGCATTCTTATGAGTTGTATTACATGTGGTGGAAAGCCCATATTCCTCATGATTTCCCAAAGTTTCTGATGTTGTACACAGTCAAATGCCTTTGAATAATCCACAAAACATGAGAATAGGTTTACATTAAATTCTCTGCACTTCTCTATTATTAAACGCATATTGAGAATGTGATCTCTTGTTCCTCTTCCTTGTCTGAATCCAGCTTGAACCACGTTAATTTCTTCCATTTTCTTACGAAGTCTTCCCATTATGATTTTTAGTAGAATTTTACTTTCATGACTGATCAGGGCAACAGTTCTATAGTTGGTGCATAATTTCAGGTTGCCCTTTTTTGGTATTGGAATGAAGATAGTTCTCTTCCAATCTTTTGGCCATATACCATATTTCCATATCTTTTTACATAATGCGTGATAGATTTGTATGCTTTCTTCTCCTCCCGCTTTAATTAGCTCAGCTTGTAGTACATAACTTACTGAAACTAATTTGTAACATGTAATTATAATTAGGTAAGGTAAATGTAACGTATCGCAGTCATGAGAATGTTTATTATACTAGTGATCCTTTGAGATAAGCTAAGTCTTAGACACAAGCTCCTTGCTTTACACAAGAGATATAACACAAGGTCTACGTATTGGGGCACGGACATTTGTCATGAGATGGCTGGCAGGTGTCGCTCCTAATGGATTAAACGACAGAATCAGTTGTGGTGAGAAGTTGACGCTCCTGTAATTTTCAAAGGACAGCGATCGTTACTTTAAACACTAGCCGTACTTAGTGGAGACGGAAGCGAAGTCCCGTGGAGAACGGAGGATTGTCGACCGGAAAAGTTCAAAGACCAGAGTGCGTATTTGAAGTAACGGAGAAGTAGGTCGCATGACCACGGGAACACTCGTCCAGATGAACGGAGAATCGCCGATGCCCAGAAAGATCGTTTATCTCCAGTAAGTTCGGAGCATGATCAAACAGTTGGATCGCGTTGAAATACTGTGAACGGAGTCCTTTGAACAACGGAAAAACAACGATATGTCCGGGAGATCGTCTTTGTCAAGGAAGGTGGTCAGTACGGTTGTACGGAGATCAAACGACCAGGAAAAAGAACAGAGGCTGATGGGTTAAGAGAAAAACAAGTGACGTAGTTCAAGCAAATAAATGTGGACTGAAATACGTTTTAAGATCAGTTGAAGATTGCATTTAAGACAGGCGGGTGTGGATTTAATTCAGTGCCGTATAGAAAATATATCACAGAGTCTAGGTTGTGTTACGACAACCAGTCCTGTCCCTTCATGGGAATTAAATGATTTACTTCTAGGCCTGAATAAGATTAAATATGGTGATTATAGATGGAGGTAGATTAGAACTCTAGCATAGTGAACTTGTGTGTCACCGTAGTATAGAGTGTCGACCGCATTAGGCTGAATAGTGATTTAAGCTGAAGCGAGTGATGTGTAAGTGCCCTCGGAAGGATAAGTCTACAATAGGATTGATGTGTTTTATTTAGGGTTTCTTTCTTTTACCTGGTATAGGGTAGAGTGCTGAACTACTCTGTCTTATACAAGAATATAGCTCTAGTATGATCTATAGAGGTTACTTACTGAATATAGCCTATTACCTACATTCACATATCATAGGTCGGAGTTGAGTTTCTCTCACAGGCTGTTGTTTTACTCAACAGGTTCCCCGCACTTGAAATGGAAAGTTGTTACAAATCTGAACAGAGGAAATTGGACATACTCTCGTGAAGAAAATAAAGGATCTCAAATTGTAAAACCTGTTTAACAAGACGGTCAGTCAAGTGTGGAGTTAAAAGGAACACTAACTGCATCACTCTACGTGAGATGCTCAATGAAGGTATTCAATACCAATAGCAAATGACGAACAGAAATATTTACGATAAACCATACAGAAAGGAAAAAACGTGCATTAACATTTTTCCATGAGTGACAAACTGCAGTGTATAGACTATATGTGGTTGAATCGGTGTTTATCTTCTTTAATACCATGAATATATTACCGACCGTTATATCGTGTGTCAAGAACTAAAGGACCATAAGTATGTGAAGAAAACATTGATGATCAGATATTCATGGAATTATAATAATTTCCCATTGAACGGATTTATACATGTGATGTGAATGACAAAAACTAACAAAAATAAATCCGTGGATACTATATTATTTACGAGTTTCCAGAACAGAGTGGGAAGAAAATCAGCATCAGGCAGAAAGACAACCCTTGGTGAGCTATTTCCTGTTATGTGAATGGTGACGTCGAATGGCTGTATAATGAGGACAAACTCTGATGCTGATCCTAGACTATATTCTGACACACATTCAAGATAGATCACATCACATATATTCACACCCATACATCGCACACTCAACTGACACTTTTCTGCAATAAATGTTTTATCATTTTGTTCGAAACCTGTGTTAGTGGAGGTATGTGCTGAAGGAACGTGAAGAGGGGTATTGTCTGTGGAAGAGAGAGAGAGAGAGAGAGAGAGAGAGAGAGAGAGAGAGAGAGAGAGAGAGAGAGAGAGAGAGAGAGAGAGAGAGAGAGAGAGAGAGAGAGAGAGAGAGAGAGAGAGAGAGAGAGATAAAAAGACTTTTAAATAACAAGGGGGGTGTGTAGACAAAGGTCCACCAGCAGAGGAAAACTTAGAAAAGGATAATTAACAGGTGTGCTTGTTGATTCCGCTTTCCCCCCAGGGACGACAAGCGACAACATTATAACCCCACGGCCACTCTTTCTTCAACCAGACCAAATTAAAACATCATACTAAACAGTCAACCATCATGAGCTTTTGGAAAAATTTGTTCCATGTACTTCTTCCATCTCACTTAATGAGTTATTGCACATACTAAACTCTATTAATGTCTGTCTACTCGATTTTGTTTTGGGAAAAGGGGGGGGGGGGGGGGGGTGTGTCTCAGTATTGGTGCCGTGACCTGATGGATAATAGAATTTCAACTATAGTATCAACATTGGGTCTTGCCGGATGATAAACTTCAAGATGGTTCTTTGCTTAGTACTTGTTTGACCACATCAATTTTGGAAATATACCAGTATTTTATCGTGTCACAGATTGTAAATAAGCCTATAATTGTAGGTCACAATAATAATATATGGTTTTGTTATCACAACACGATATATTTGAGGCCATTCAAATAACTGATAGTTAAGTTAGTTCCACATCCTTTACAGGACGTAACAGTCAACTCCAGCATTTTTTGGCTGTTTTGTGATTTCTGGGCAAGTTTAAGTTCAGTAGTTTGCCATTGCTTTCTGAATGACTGGAACACATACCATTGTATAGAAACCAACGGAAGGCGGTCTGCTTCCAAATCTTCCGCAGCTGTGTGTCAGCTTTCATTCGTAAATCCTTCGCCACAGAACCGGATGATACCATTAGGAGCCGCGGTGACACAATGACTAGCACGCCCACTTGCCGTACGTTGGTCAAGAGTTCGAATGTACATCCTGGCGGATGTTGTACAACTGACCTGGATTTCTAGCACAGACAGGAAACAACGTCATTACCACTCTCCAAATTGTTCATGTTAAATAAGAGCGAACAGCTCCAACGACTGGGTTACAACAACATCAACAACATCAAAAACAACAATAATAACAACAGAGATCCCTGTTTTAACTTCCTTTTAATACTTAATTAAGCATACAAATCAGGTTAAAACGGGAACACCTTATTCGACACTTGGGACATATTGGGTTTGGGTTTAAAGTGCTGGCCTCATATTTTTACAGATAAATGGGCACTCGGTGAGTGATGTAGTCAATATCATACAGACCATATTTACACCCCTCTCGGCCCCCCCCCCCCCCCACCACCATAACAACTACTATCGCTGGCCTTACATCAAAGATCATCTGCGACGAGACCTAGAGGACGTCCAAGAAGAAAATGGATTGACGACATCAAAGACATTGTACAATCACACAATCAAGTGCCGGGCGCTGGAGCGCAAATTATTCCTCCCCACGACGCTTGACGGCAGAAGTGGAAGATGATGATGATGATGATGATGATGATGTTAATGATGATGATGATGATGATGATGATGTTAATGATGATGATGATGATGATGATGATGATGATGATGATGATGGTGATGATGGTGATGATAATGATGATCCAATACTTGGGAGTACAGGTGAATATCTTTAAAACTCCTGGTCTCGGTGGGGACTTAAAACACGGCCACAGGGCCGGCCGGCGAGCTCGTCAGCTACTATGCGGCCGCAACTCTTATCAGTATCAAATATATATATATATATCCACTTAAAATGAAGCCAGTATGACTGAATGGATAATAGCGCTGGTTTTAAACTTACGGTGTGTTGATTTCGAGGTAGCGGGTTCACCGCCTACACCGGACAGTTGGACTGACATGTTGACTTCTCGTCCTTAACTTGGCGACGTAAATTACAAGTACCATAAAAGTCAGAGTTGGTTCGCCTGATGGAGAGGGACACTAGTTAAAGGGAAAGATAAAAATAAGCTCAGTCTGAACTACGCTCGAGTTCAAAGCGAGCCACAAAAACATCCAGTTAAAATATTATCAACCTATTAATTTAATGTGATAAATAACTCTACAGTATATCAACTTTATTAAATGTATCAGTACTTCTTTGAAAGGCATCTGTAATATTTGCGAGGGATAATTGTTCCGTTTAATCATAGAGCTTACGGACATCATATTCCGTTTAATCATAGAGCTTACAGACATTCCCATAAGTCTAGGTTTCGAATTATCTCATCGTGCGACGACTCCATCACCAAGATTAATCATTTTCACATTTTCATCTTTCAATCGGATGTAGCCAGCCTTAGACATTTTTCTGTCCACTTTTATTAGCAATTATATTATTTGATATTTGATATTTAAGCCACAATTAGAAAGGTTGGGTGGGGTGGGGGAGGGGGAAACATAATCAAAAGAAAGATAGAAAGTCCTATATTCTCTTAGCTGTAGGCGTCGGAAGTCGCGGCGACGTATGTCGAGGCTCAGTAGGGTGAACTCAGTCAGGATTTGTTAGTGTATGGCTCATGAAGTGAGTTCCAGTAATTAGGGCACCCATTAACTATTACTATGTAAAGTAAAGCGCACTTCGACTTCAGCCTTATCACTCACTGGGCATATGGTACTAGGCCTATATTTCTAAAGACCAATCGGCAATCTGTGGATGTTGTGTTCAATATCTCGCCGTCCGCCTTTACTTCCCAACACATCCATGATACGAAAGAGCATATCAAGTAACAACATTAAAATTTGTCCCGATGAGAATCTAACCTTTCACCACCTGGCTGGTAAGTGAGCGTATAACCACTACGGTATGGCTATCGGCTCTCTCTCTCTCTCTCTCTCTCTCTCTCTCTCTCTCTCTCCCTCTCTCTCTCTCTCTCTCTATTAAGTGCGGCAGCTGTTTAAATGAGAAAACATTTAAAGAAATGAAACGAAACAAGTGTTCCTTCTGAATTTGTTTCATTTAAATATGTTATATCGCAATTTAATTGAAGCTTTTAGTTGGCTGATTGGCTGATGGATGGTCGTATAGTTGATTGGTGGGTGGTTGGTTGGTGGATAATTGGTTAGTTGATTGGTGGATGGTTGGTTGGTGGATCGATGGTTAGTTGATTGGTGGATGGTTGGTTGGTTAGTTGATTGGTGGATGGTTGGTAGGTCTCAAAGGTTCAGAAATCATTGGAGTGTGCAAGACCAGTACTGGAACTTCACATCTGCGGACAATCATAGTAGGAAGTATTCAGGTCAGCACAACACACACAGGCGGGATGGTAATGGATATATCACTAGATTGGTAATGTTGCTTCCAAAAGTTGTAGGTATTTTATTATCAACGCTCCCCTAACCATTGCTAAGAGAGCAAGTGAAACATTAAATGCTGTACTGTGGGTTAATGTAAGTTAAAACCCTACAACAAAATTAGTTGCATATCATTTATAAGACCTTGCAGTCAACTCTAGCATATTTGGCTGCTTGTGATTCCTGGGCTAGTTTACGTTCAGTAGTTTGCCATTACTTTCTGAACGACCGGCACTCATACAATTGTATAGAAACCAACGCAAGGTGGTCTGCTTCCAAATCGCATGCAGCTATGCTTCGAATTCGGTATGCGGGATTACGAACTGCATTCGTAACCACTTCTCGACATAGCCGGCGAAACAGTGAACCAGCGTCATGATTTCAACACTTTTCGTATTCAGGCAACCATTTCGCCAGAGTTGGCCCATAACTTAGGTGATATAAATCTCAAAGCATTGGGTGGTTCGTAAGCTTGATGTCAGTGTAAACTTGATATTAGTTTTACAAAATCATAGTGGGAGAAGGAAAGTTCTAATTGCAACGATGGCAGAGCAACGGATACATTAAAACTGACAGGTTCGTAAAGAATTGAGTGCGGTTGTCATTTACAACGCCGATAAAACACTTGCATTGTCGTTTTACGCTGTAGGGTTCCACACATCGCCAAGACATGACCCAGTCCTGGTGAAGGAATGAATCATCTAACAGAGTTGTGTAGGTTTGAAATACTATTGAAGTGAGCTGTTTATCAATACATTCTTGATTCAGCCTATGGGCACGAATCTTTTTTTTTTTTTTTAAACTGCTGACCACCTGTTATCATTGACAGTTGGAGAATCCGCAGACTCTATCTGCAAAATAAATAACAATCTTAATGTAAAATTTGGGTATATGAAGAATAACTTTCACTTGTTTAGAAGGGAATAAATAACCTACGAATTGTTTTGATAATTTGTTTTGTCGATTCTTTAATTTTGTGGTGTCGATTACCAAGGTCTGCAGAGAAAAAGGTTCATTTAGAACCACAGAACGTCCAATTTTAATAATTTCTCTCCGTCTGCACCTGCCTTTTCCCCTCAGAGGACTAGAAGTCAAGAGGCTATGAAATCAATCAATCAGGTGCCGTTTCCGCAATGAAGGTTGGCTGCAATGGATCTCCAACACTGTCTGTCTCTTACCTTGACTTTACATTATGTCAGGCTGGTGTTCGTCCATTTCATGACGCTATCCTCCCACTTGTATCGTTGTCTACCTCTTGCTCGCTTGCCCTCAACCTTGTCTTCCAGTATGGTTTTTATAAGAGTATCATGTCTTTTAACGTGGCCAAAATATTTCACTTGTCTCCTCTTTATTATTATCATCAAATCTCTCTTCATTCCCAGTTTTTCTAGGACCTCTGCATTTGATTGTTTTTGTTTCCATGAAATACGACCTATTCGTCTGTATATCCACATCTCCAGGGCTTCTATGCGACTTTCTAGTTGCTTGTTCAATGTCCAGGCTTCCGAGCCATACAGTAGCGTTGAATATACGCAGTATTTGACAATTATCATTTTAATGCGTTATTAATGTCTCTAGATGTTAATACTGATTTCATGCCGTTGAAAGCATTTTTGGCTATTCCTATTCTCTTTTTGATTTCCATTTCACTTCCGCCATCATCTGTTATTATATGTCCAAGATAAGAGAAACTTGTTACTTCTTCTAGTATTTGCCCGTTTACTGTGATGTTCATTGATGACCTTTCCTTTTCACTGCTAATTATCATAGTTTTTGTTTTTTGGATGTTTATATCTAAGCCACATTCTGCACTGTGCCTGTTTACTTCTTCCACTAGGTCTTGCAACTCTTGCTCACTTTCTGCTAGTAACACGGTATCGTCAGCATATCTAAGATTGTTTATGATTCTTCCATTGATGCTGAGTCCAGGCATTTCAGCTTGTTTAAAAATTCTTTCTGTGTATAGATTGAAGAGGCTGCCGTGCTCTTCTTTTTATCTCTATAGGTGACGAATAGTTATTACCGCATCTAATAGACGCCACTTGTTCCCAGTACAAGTTACTAATAAGTCTGATGTCCTTTCCGTCTACTCCTATATCTTGAAGGCACGTAATTAGTCGTTCATGTATAGGTATAGTTGTCTTATTTCTGGTTTTTCAATGCCGATATATCTACTTGAGGTGTCTAAGATTTCCTTATTCCTGGGTTTTTAAGTTTTATTTGTAATTTTAATACTACAGGATTATGGTCAGAGTTTATATCAGCACCAGGGTATGTTTTGGCATTTTTAACATTGTTTTTAAATCTATTTCTAATCATAATGTTGTCAATTTGGTTTCTTTTTCCATCTCTAGGGCTTTTCCATGTATACAGTTTCCTAGGGTTATATTGAAAGAATGTGTTGCAAACAACAAGATTGTTTTCTTCACAAAACTGTATCAGCCGGTCTCCTCTGTCGTTTCTCTTTCCCACACCATATTGCCCTATTATCTGCTTATATTGATTGTTTACGACTTTTGCGTTCATGTCTCCCATGACAATTAGTACCTCTGATGATTTTACAACTTTCAGTGTTTGTTGTAGGTCTTCATAGTATTCTTCTAGCTGTTCATCACTATAATCAGTTGTTGGAGCATATGTCTGAAGAATTATTATGTTGAATGGTCTTGCCTTAATTTTGAGAAGTATCATCCTATCTTTATGAGTCCATAATCCACTAATATTTTTCTCTGAATCTCGTTTTACTAAAATTCCTACTCCTCTCTCGTGGTGATCTCCTCCTGAATTAATGAATACGTAATCTTCTCTCCTTATATAACTTGTATCTGTCCATCTTGTTTCAGATACGCCTAAGATATCCAAATTCATGTTTTTTTGCCTCTGCAAAAAGGTTATCAAACTTCCCTGCTTGATATAAGGTGCGTACGTTCCACGTACCAATTCTCAGACTTCTCCTTCTACTTTTTTATTGTCAGAAAGAATTTGGGACGCAGTCGTCATTATGCACTTCCTTATTCACTATATTAGTTGCCTCCAATACTCCAATCAAATACTTTCTTGAGTCTATAAACTACGCCAACGCTCTTCAGTAGAGCACAAGTCTTGTGTTCCTGTTCCTTGTACGTTGGTACCTTTACAGTTGGTATGCTATCTGATTACGTCTGGGTGGTTGTACGATCAGCACAAATAGACATGAAGTGCAGAAGTGACAAATTTGTCTCACAGATATTGTGAGCCTGTAGGTTGCGATCTGTGACTGGTTCATTAACATCTTGCTTTCAATATGTTTTAACAAATCCGGATCCATTGTCAAAAGTACTGTCCCTGCGTTACAGTGGTTTAGTGTATTTATAGGTATGAGTAAAATTATGTGTAAGGAATTCTCTTGATTAATCTAATGACATGATGTTAGGAGATTAGGCTAATTATAAGATAGGAGGAGATTAATCTAATGACAAGATAGAAGCATAGACAGTCTTTCTGTGAATGTGATTCATTGGTTGACGAATCCTCTGAAAAGGTGGATTTTATTTCTAACGTTCAAAGCAAAGCCGTGGAGAACATGTGGGTCCTGATAACGGTTTGCATAAGTTGGAAAGAGGTTGGTGTACAGAATTTGACCCTCTAGCAAAGTACCATTTATCTTCACTGGATTGTGTTGCAGAGCTTTCTGTTCCCTCATCAAGCCCAGAAATCAACTGGATGCAAGGCCAGTATTGAAACCTCACATTAGCACAGAGGTATATTCGAATGTAACCAGATCTTGATTGGACACAGCACATATGGGCCGGCTTGGATTAGTGTGTGGTACGTCATTGTCAACAGACTAAAACCCAAGAGTGATCTGGTGAGTGTATATGATGTTGCGTCTAATGACACGTGTGTGTGTGGGTGTGTGGGTGTGTGGTGGTGTGGGGTGTGAGGGTGTGTGTGTGGGTGTGGATGTGTGTGGGTGAGTGGGTGTGGGTTGGTGTGTGTGTGTGTGTGTGTGTGTGTATGTGTGTGTGTGTGTTCTTGCGTGTTGTGTTCAACGCTGCTTAAAAGATTTGAGTTAGTTTGTAAGTACATATGTGAGTATGTGAATATTATGTTGTCTATATATAATAGTAATCTACGTGTGAAGATTGTGAGCTGTTTTATGTTTTGTTGTCTTTGATACGAGTATTGCGTAAAAAAATTATCTTTTTATGTTTGTCGTTAGCTTCAGTCAGTGCAAAAGAAACGCCCTTTCTTTAGATGCTACTTTCATTTTATTTTATTCATACATTTTGTCCCTCCTCGGTTATAAATATGTTCTCACCTTATCAGTTAATTATATGCGATTATTAATTCTGCTACACTTGAAAAGTCGCATAACTGAACATAACGACACATCCCAACAGTTAACTCGAATCCAATATACCGATTTAAAAAAAAAATATACCAATACAGAATAAAAAAACAATCAGATATGTTTAACTCCTGCGAAAAAGTGAAAGATAATATTCTCTCACTTTCTCACAGGAGTAGCACATATCTAACCGTTTTAATGTTGTACTGTTATATCCTGCTGCAGCCATATCTTCTTTTATCCAGTAAATTAGTCTTCATCCAACGATCCAGTGGCTTGCACTGTGCCGCTCACCCCAACTCACTCCACCCCACTCCATACAGGTCTTTCAAAATTACACTCCGTCATAGACCAATTGTCATTGTTAGGTTGTTGCCATGTGCACATTATCTATCATATCTGGAATCGATCTACGTTTTAGTCTTCCTCTTCTTCGTCTCCCCGATACACTTTGTGGTCTTCTTTTGTCGTACACGAATTTGTTGACTTGTATCCCGATATTCTCATATGGAACGCACTGCTTGATCTTATTTCATCCTAGCTAAATGTCGGAACCATTTAATTTCCGTTACATAAATCTCCAGAATGCTCGCTTCTACACTTTTATGTGTGAAAAAATATACGCTTCCCTCATTCTTGTTTGTTTTAACAATTAATCTCCCTCAATATTGCGTTCTTATTTCAGATATGTTTATTCACGTATCCTCCGATTGAATTTTTTCTAATCTTATGTACCATTTATAATCAAAGACAGATATGTGCTTTACATCTGATTTGTTAAATATTCAGCCTTGACACCCACATGTTGCCACAGAAAATATGCATATTATTCGGCGTAAAGAAAACAAAATATCTGGTTATTTCCCTTTGACAGCCAATCAAATTTCTGTTTGTGTACATTCATACATTGAAGTGTCGTGGGTGATTTCTGATTCGTGGGCGTACATCTACATTCACTGGATTGCGAGATACTGGTGATGTTTCATCTATTGATGCATGTTCTATACTGGCATGCCGGCCATGGATTCGATCCTCATCGGGGAGAATTCAATTTAAAAAAAAAATGGATCTAGGGTCTCATGTCGACACAACCTTAAATGGTGTTAGGAAATGTCTTGGGAAGTAAAGGCGGCCGGTGTGATACTGACCACATCACATACCGAGTGTGGGGATGTATGTAGGGGTGTGAGGGATGTGTGTATGAGTTGGAAGATGGTTGCGGCTGATGCATATATGGATGGGAGAGGTGTGTATGGGGATGGGAGATGTGTGTGTGTGTGGGAGATGTGTGTCGGAGAATGGGAGAAGTGTGTGTGTGTGAATGAAGGATGTGTGAGATGTGTGTGCGAGGATATGTGTGTGGGTGGGGAGATGTGTGCGGGTGGGTTATGTGTGTTCGTGGTGGAGGATGTGTGAGTGGGTGGGTGGAGAGGTGTATATGTGGAGGGATGTGTGTATGGATGGGGCGTATGTGGATGGGGAATATGTGGGTGGGTGAGGGGTGTGTGGGAGGGGATGTGTGTTTGGGTTCGTGTGTTTGTGTGGGTGTTGGCGGGTGGGAGATGTGTGGGTATTGGTAGGTGGGGGATGTATGTGTGGGTGGGTGTGTTGGGGCGTGTGTAAGGGGAGTGGGGGATGTGTGTATGCATGGAGATGTGTGTGGGAGGGGGATGTGTGTGTGAGGGTGGCGATGTATGTGTGGTTGGTGGGGTGTGTGGGTAGATGTGAAATGTGTGGGTTGATGGGAAAATGTGTGTGTGGGGATGTGTGTGTGGATGGGAAGATGTGTGGGTATTGGTGTGTGATGTGTGAGTGGGTGAGCAAAGTCTGTGTGGTTAGGTGATGTGTGAGTGGGTGAGGGATGTGTGTATGGGTAGGTGCGGGATGTGTGTTGGAGGGGTATGTGTGTTTTTGGTGGGGGTATGTGGGTGGGTGGGTAGAGCATGTGTGTGGGCGAGTTTCTGTGGGTTGGGGTATGTGTGAGTGGGGAGTTGTGTGTGGGTGGGGATGTGTTTGAGGGGAGTTTGTGTGGGTGGGGATGTGTTCGAGGGGAGTTTGTGTGGGTGGGTGCGAGATGTCTGGGTTGGTGAGGGTGTGTGTGAGTGGGTGGAGGGATGTGTGGTGGGTTGGTTGTGTATGGTGGGTGGAGGTGTAGGTATGGGTGGGTTATGTGTGAGTGGGTGAAAGATGTGTGTGTGGGTTCGTGCGGGATGTCTGTGTTGGAGGGGGATGTGCCACATAACAATATAATATGCATTGTTTATGCTTACAACATTCATTTGACAATATTTTTCCCATATGTGAATGTATCATGCGCTGTTGATGAACGAAAGAGTGATTGGAAGGGCCGAATGTAAGATGGGCCTATGTGCCCAATTTGTAACCCTTTTTAAATAGAGTTAAATTAAATTCAATTGAGCCCAGGTACACTTGTCCCCGCAGCAAGGCAAAGCATTATCATAATGTGGAGACATGTTCAAATCCCGGTGAATTAACTAAAGCTTTCAATGATTATCGTGTCTAGTGGTTCTTCTAATCTCTACTTTGTTTCTTCTACTTCTATAAGTACCAAACATTACATGTGAATTTACTCACGAGCTTGCATATCCCAGTTTGATAGTGTCTTCAGCCCTATCGGACTATAATTACCCGAATTAACCTGTTCCATCTGTCTATCTAGATGTTCGTGCAATGACTGCCCCGTCAGCACTTATTTTAACACAGTGGTTCTCAACAGGTGAGGAATTGTAGGGTTTCCAGGGGGGGGGGGGGGGGGGAAATTAAGATTATTTCATGATCGCATTAATACAAAAACCAGTTACTTGATATTGTTTTTCCATCTAAATTTTACGGCTCTGTACATCTCGCCCTAATGAAATTCATTTGATAACGTCAGTAGACCTGCAAATCACGATTTTTTGTAGATTTCTAGACGTGTTCTAGCATGTGTTATTAAATTTAGCTTCAATTTCTATGTATACAGTGTAAGAGTGGGGAGGGGGATTTATAGGGAGGAAATTCGGAAGAGTCGGGGGGATGACGTTCCGAACATGTGGTAAAAGGGGGGGGGGCATGGGCCAAAAAAGGTTGAGAACCACTGTTTTAACATATGCCGTGGTCAAGCTTGTTCTAAACTTCGTGACTGAGAAATCAAGGAGAATTATCATCATCACACAACGTGAATTAATTGAACTCCCGAGGAGAATGCACAATTTGCATTCTCTCCCTCCGTGCATCTGGCTGGCTGTGAAGACTGTGGTTGAGGGGAGCAGTGCGTGATAATGGGGAACCAGCAGACGTTGCTCCATGTTGTCAGTCATCTTGAATATCATTGCTGCTAGAATCTTTCGGAGTTTTATTAGTGACATATGCCTGGGTCAGTGACATTGAGGTGAGTGACCTGTAGCGGGGCTATGAGAAAAACAACCAGCCCTGAGAAATAATGGTGAGGGTAGATGGAGACCCCCAGGGTGGATGGGGTGAGAGACAGTGTATTGTTGTGTGAAGTCAGGGGACTTCAGGGGACAGTTGATGTTTGGACTCCGAGCTGGTCGGTAGTCGAAGGATAGGAGCGGAGTTAGAAAGAGAGCTCCGTCCTGTGTTGTGTTGTTCTCCGAGTTTTGAATGCAGGCCTAAAACCCAGTGGGGGTTGGATAGTTAATAGAGGCCTGAACCCAAAGTGGGTTGGATAGTTAGTGGAGGCTAGACCCAGTGTGTGGGATGTATTGTGTGTGATCCAGCCGTGGATAGTAGCTGGATAACTGTCTTGTGAATTAGAGATTAATAAGGCCTTGAGAAGGCAGTAATGTGTGCTGGTTAAGTTGGGAGGAGGATATATATTCGGTGGAGTATATTGTTTTCTGGATATAGAATTATGTTCCGTTTGTCCGTGTTCTTTCTGCATTAAAGGATTATGTGCGCCAACTCAATCTTGTTTAATGACTGATGAATGTGTACTGTGGGGGTGAGTTGTAGTATGAGACAGGTGGCTAACTCAACTTACACTCCATAGTGACATACAGGGAGCAGTGTAACCTAGACAACGACCATCTCACTCAGTTATTATAAAGAACATCGTGAGATATCTGAGAGCTCTCCGGTCAAGAGACCCATTGCAATATAGACATTGTTGTCATTCTGAGATATCGGTGAACTCGTCGCTTAGTAAAAATTTTCTGAAGGCTACATCCGGTCACGGACCACGGTGATATATTGAGATATCTGTGAGCTCGTCGCTTAGAGAGGAGTTATTATCTGGTGACTGTGTTCGATCAAACAAACAAACAAACCCGTGACAATCTGGATATTGTTGCTTCAAGAGATTAATGTGAACTCTTTTGGGTGTCCGCCAGATAATTATTAACACATACAGACGGGAGTAAATACTCAAGCTGGCGTACAGTTCACGAAAGCCACCACAGCACATCAAAACTAGTCAGCGAGCGTGGAAAAAAATACGAAGGCAGAAATCGCCCAGAAAACAGGCAATTACGGGACACAGGCTTGTCCACGAAAAACACACAGTTCACGTGAAGGTCATTACAGGTGAAAAGTCAGGGGACAAAAAGTTGTTTACGACATGAGCGGTCAGTCCTAGGTGTGTGTGTGTGTAGGACAGGACAGGATTGGAAATCCAAAGATAGAGACAGGTGTGTGTGGCGAGGCAATCGCACGGTGTGGTCGCAAGTCGACAGGTCAAGATTTGTCGACTCAGTTAACAGGATGGGTGGTGCACCAGCGACCAGTTACCGGGGAAGTACATGTTTGGAAAACTCTCGAAAAGGGGAGATTTACATGGATTTGTAGAATACACAGAAGTTGAGAGTTGCGGGTTCGCCGAAGAGGTGACAGACGGGGGTAGTAACAGTACCCCTACCGCAGCCAGAGTTGGTGCGGGTTAATGGTTAAAAATAAAAAGAAAACCTCAGCAGTGGCCAGCGGGGCGAGGTCGGTGTAAAGTGTGATTTTCCACGGAGTTAAAAGAGTAGCCGTGTTGGGGCAAAGGAGGTTGTGTGGAAAGTGTTTGCAGAGGCTGGAGTGAGCTTGGTAGTCAGGACCGTTTGCCAGTAAGAAGTTACTGAGGACTTTTTTTCACTGACAGGTGATAAAGAGAAATTGAGGTGACATTGTGAGGCGGGGTTGTGGAGGGAGTGAGAGTACTCAGGAAATTTCCACGGCCTGTTGTGGACAAGATGACTCATGTGTCGTGAAGGTGAATCGTGAATGAACAAAACAAGTTGTTTTGAACGAAAATCAGACTTTATGTTCGACTTTGTTCAATCCCTTTGTGATCATTACTCTGTCATGAGCAAACATTTTTACAACGAAGGATTACGTGTCATCACCGCAAGCATGGTTGCATACAGTTGCCAAAAAGAACTCACTGTACAGAGTTAAAGCGTTGGACATTTGCTGTCATTTTTTGTGTTGAACCTTGTCGTTAAACGTGAATCTATTACATATATTACACAACAAGGGACCATCTCCGCAACCAAGGTATAAAGACGTTTGGATTATTACTTTGTTGACACCACGTCCAGGGAAAGTAACAACATATCAAAAGAACATTTTACTGTTGAGATTTTAGCGTCGGAGACATTTCGGAACATTAACCAACAGACATTTCAAGCCTATTGTGGAGCACTATTAAAAAACAAACTAAGAACTTTTGCGACTGGTTAATAAGTACAGTATTGTCGACCAGCCATTTGGACATTTTGGTTGCTCTCATCGTTCTAACTGTCGTTATCGTTTGTGTATCTATATATGTATATGCTATTACATGTAGTTGTTGGATAGGCATTTTTTGCAATTTCTATCTGATTCAGAATAGGCTTGGCAAAACGTGGTTCTTGTGCTTACGATATTTTTGTAAGGACAACGCTAAAATAGTTAGCGTGGTCGTGCATTGGCATTGGGGTCCTAACCAATATCAAGAGCCGCTGTGTATGGCGTTAGAGTTGTGTATATTGTTAATTAAGTGTTCTTTTCTTTCTTTTCATAATATTTACATATGATATTTGTTTTCTTCGGATATATGTTATTATTGTGATCTTTCGTCATTTCTACTGTCTAGTGGTCGGTGTCAATATATATATATATATATATATATATATATATATATATATATATATATATATATATATATATATATATATATATATATATATATATATATATATATTACACACACTGTGGTCGTCTCACACAAGCTTGTGGGTGTTACTGTGGTTTATTTCTTGTGATCACCGTCTCCGTGTACTCAGCTTGTGCGTCTAGCGTCTCATAGGAGTCACTTATCGTATAATTCATTAGTGTGTGTGTATATACGTATGTTTAACAATATTTCCAGAGACTTTATAAAACTAGTTGTCAGATATATATATATATATATATATATATATATATATATATATATATATATATATATATATATATATATATATATATAAGGGAGTATAGGTAAATACCCTCTCACTACCTAGTGCTTGTAGAGTGACTGGGTGAGTACAGAATGATATTATTAGTACTGCGAATTTACGCACACAGTGAGTGGTGGTGTACTTAGGGAAGGTACACAACGACTAGAAGCAGAGTCTTTACATTTATAGTTGGCTGACAGACAGCAACATGTCCACAAGTACAAGATGCCTACTTTAATGGAATATATTGAAGCAGGTGAACGGTTAGGCCTGAAGGGTAAAGAGTTACAGGAGTTTGCAGAAGCAAAATTGAAAGAGTTTCATCACTGGGAAAGAGAGGAGAGTCATAATGAACGGGAAGCCAAACGCCTACAGGAAGAGAGAGAGACACAAGTGAAATTAGAAATGGAACAACAAAAACGTCTACAGGAAGAAAAGTTAGCTGAGAGAGAACAAAGGCAGGCTGAAATTGAAAACAAGCGTCTACAGGAAGAGACACAATTGAAACTAGAAATGGAAAACAAGCGTCTACAGGAAGAGACACAATTGAAACTAGAAATGGAAAACCAAAAGTATCAGTTTGAGATTGAGAAGGCGGTTGCACTCAGAAAACTAGAACTATCATCTAAAAGTCAAAGTGAGGAAGGTAGAAGACCTTTGCAGTCGTCACAGAGACTAAAACTGCCATATTTTACGGACCGAGACAACCTGTAATCTTATTTGTCGAGATTCGAAGCATCAGCGAAAGCGTTAGGCATCCCAGAAGGTGATTATGCTATTAGACTGGGCGAGTATCTGACGGGTAAGGCCCTAGATACCATGTTTAATTTACCTTTGGAAGAAAGAAACAATTATACTATTCTGCGTCAGCGCTTACTTACAAAGTTCCAACTAACTGAGCATGGATACAGAACAAAGTTTAGACAATTAGTGCCAGAGACAAATCAAGATTTTACAGATTTTGTCAATACAGTAAAGAACCCATTTAATAAATGGATGGAGCTTGCAGAAGTAGGGAAAGATGTTACTAGATTAGTGGATTTAGTGTTAAGAGACAAGGTAATATCTTCATGCAATACTAACTTAGTGGCTTTCTTTGAAGAGCGTAAACCAAAGGACATAGACACAATGTCCCAGTTAGGGCAAAATTACATGACTGCACATCCAAACAGTTCTATTGGTAGACAAATGAGTGAGGAAATAGTCTGTGCAGCGTATACAAAACATGACCAGAATCCAGTGATAAGACCAAGATCAAAAAGTGTAGATTTAACACAAAAGTACGAGGAACAAGGACCTAAAGACAATGGTTTCCGTGGCAACCATTTTGGCAGAGCAGGACGTTACCCATACAAAAGAGGGAATTTTCAGAGACGTCCAAATAGTTATTCATAATGATAGCCCAGCGTTAACAATTAGGGATTCCGGATGTACATCAATCGGGATTAGAAAGAGCTTAGTACATCCCTCGGATTATACAGGGAAAAAGATTAGATGCATAACATTTAATGGGACAGTAGAATTCTACCCAGTAGCCGTGATAACAGTGAAAACACCATATATCACAGGAAAAGTGACAGCGTGTGTTCTAGACTCACCAGTGGCAGATCTGATCATAGGAAATGTGCCAGGAGTTAAAGATTGTACAGAAGAAGAAGTAGTTTATTGGGACCAGAAACATAGTTTAAGCAGTAACAAGGTAGTTACCAAAAGAAAACCTAAATTAGAGAGTATAGCTGAACAAGAAGAGGCACTTGAAGTAGAAACATTGACTGAGGACAAGGATAGTACAGCTGAGCAGGTGAGAATGGATCTCAAACATAGCTGTTGTGACTCCCAGAGACAAAATACTACTCTGGACAAATGTTTAAAAGGGTGTAGTAAAGTAGAACATAGACAATCAAAGAAGGATAGGTGGTGCTTCGAAAGGAAGAACAAGGTTCCCACTCGCAGGTTAGCACATAGAAACCGATATACTAAAACAGCTCAGAATAGGGCGTGTGCAGGGCACTTAGGAGTAAGGCGTAAGCAGCAGAGAGCAGGATGCCAGGTATATTGGCCAGGATTTAATAAAAAAGAGTCAGACTAAACAGAGACTCCAGTGTAACGGTACAATATGCAGATAGCAAGGTTAAGGCAGTTCAAAAGAGTGGTAACGACATTACCGAATCAGGGTTATGATTAGCAAACAGATGTTTTAAAGATATAGGAAACATAAGGCATGGGTACATGAAGGGTAGACACAGCATCGACAGGAATCAGAGGTTGGTTGAGGCAAGAAAAGAACCACCTGATATAGGGTCGGTACACAAACTCTCCAGATAGTTGAGGGAAGACAGAGGCAATGCAGCGCCTCGACATTTATTCATGGACCATTATTAACAAAGTTACATGGTTTGTGTGTTATTGAAGAGAGTAATAGACCTGCGGGTACACACAGATTACGTTTTTTTATGATGTATTGATTATTATGCAATGTTTTAGTTCATGCATTGGTTCACAATATGGAAAGTTGGTTGTATTGAAGTGTGGGGAATATGGGAGTTTACTATGAGTATTTGATATGTTATATAAGGTGGTACCTAAAGTGAGATAGAGTCAGACTTAGGGCTACCCAGGCAATATGTCGGGGTCACATATTTGATAAGTATTAGTCTCCCAACATTTGAAAACTATGTTTTCTTTTAAGGGGGGGGGGGGGTAATGACATATGCCTGGGTCAGTGTCATTGAGGTGAGTGACCTGAAGCGGGGCTATGAGAAAAACAACCAGCCCTGAGAAATAATGGTGAGGGTAGATGGAGACCCCCAGGGTGGATGCTGCAAGAGACAGTGTATTGTTGTGTGAAGTCAGGGGACTTCAGGGGACAGTTGATGTTTGGACTCCGAGCTGGTCGGTAGTCGAAGGATGGGAGCGGAGTTAGAAAGAGTGCTCCGTCCTGTGTTGTGTTGTTCTCCGAGTTTTGAATGCAGGCCTAAAACCCAGTGGGGGTTGGACAGTTAATGGAGGCCTGAACCCAAAGTGGGTTGGATAGTTAGTGGAGGTAGACCCAGTGTGTGGGTTGTATTGTGTGAGATCCAGCCGTGGATAGTAGCTGGATAACTGTCTTGTGAATTGGAGATTAATAAGGCCTTGAGAAGGCAGTAATGTGTGCTGGTTAAGTTGTGAGGAGGATATATATATATATATATATATATATATATATATATATATATATATATATATATATATATATATATATATATATATATATATATTCGGTGGAGTATATTTTTTTCTGGATATAGAATTATGTTCCGTTTGTCCGTGTTCTTTCTGCATTAAAGTATTATGTGCGCCAACTCAATCTTGTTTAATGACTGGTGGATGTGTACTGCGGGGGTGAGTTGTATGGTGAGACAGGTGGCTAGCTCAACTCCATAGTGACATACCAGGAGCAGTGTAACCTAGACAGCGACCATCTCACTCAGTTATTATAAAGAACATCGTGAGAATTAGGACATGCATAATATATTCCTTGAAATAACAGCTGCAAACAAAATTTCACTCCAAAGTATTTCGTCAAGCTAGTTCTGACAATCTCATTTACATGAAGTGGCGCAATTGGCATCGCTGTTGTTAAAAATTCAGTTGTTAAGAAACAACCAAGTTACTGCTGTATTCGTGTGTCGAGTAAGACCATAGTCTGCTCTTGAAACGATATGTGCTGAAGACGGAGGCAGCCAGCCAGGAGGAGCGCCACAGAAATCAGGCTGCCACGCAATTACGCCATGAATTATGTCGACGACCGCTACATGTTATGGTGCTCGTCCTGCTCTGGACCCTCAGGCAGGTGCAGTGCCGGGCCCTATGTCTCGTAAAGGTCTAACCACAATTACTTCTCAGATGTCCTGCGGAGCCAGGGGGCCTGACAATAGAGCGTCTGGCCGTACCAAACATGGAGCGAAATTAAGGAGAATGTTTTACTGTTCTTTTACCCCGGTTTGCGGATCCGACGTCTAGCTCATTCTCAGGTAAGGGCGAAAACATACGGGTGAAAATATAGGTAGGTTAACACTTTAACAATCCCTGGGCAGTTAGAAATTGTAAATAGTAGGCATAATAAGCAAACATAGCACTCAATTTCAAAAGGAGAACAATGAGTAAATAAATACATACAAAGATAAATAAATAAATAAAACTATCCCCGCAACAAAGTATTACAGTGTGAGTAATTATGACATGTACACACTTGGATCGCCGATGGTCCTACGTTGTTCGTGCACTGATCTGGAATATCTAGCGTGACCAACACAGGTTGATGTCGGAGCACTTGATCTCAAGTATGGCGAGGGCTATTCTTGAATCTAATCAACCAGTCAATCAAGCAGACAATCAAATTTTATATAGTTTTATTTATTTATAGTTTTATAGTATATAGTATAATAGATAGTTTTATTTATTTATTTATCTTTGTACGTATTAATTTACTCATTGTTCTTCTTTTGAAATTGAGTGCGGTGTTTGCTTATTATGCCTACTATTTACAATTTCTAACTGCTCAGAGATTGTTAAAGTGTTAACATACGTATATTTTCACCCGTATGTTTTCGCTCTTTCCCGAGAATCCTAGACTTCGGATCCGCTACCCGGGGTAAGAGAACAGTAAAACATTCTCCTTATTTTCACTCAATAATCACCCACAAGTAGTCTTGTACCCAATCATTCTCCAGCTAGAGGCGGACTTCGTACCCATAAGCCACCACGCGACAGAAATTACCTCTGACATAGACGGGGATTATTAATGAATGCAATTTGTCGGCCTGCTCATGGCGACATGTGGCAAATGTGTTTCTTTCTTTATTGGGACATCTGTTATTAATTTTCCTGTTTTGTTTCGCTCTCCGTCCAGGGTAATCAATAGCTATTTCCTGACTTGAATGCTGGCCACCGTTCCTCCAGCAGTTTGTCTTTGAATGGAGACTTATTTGACACCATCGTTGGGTAGCCTGTTGTTTCTATACATTATGTATGATCGAAGTTAGTTGTGTCAGCTGCATTTCCTTTACAGGACGTCACATCCTCAAACGTGTTTTCATTGTTTGTGATTTTCTACAGAATATTATAAGCAGTAGTTTGCCGTTACTTTCTTTCTGAACGGTTTACGCTCATGCCATTGTGAAAAATCACCTGCGGCTGATTTTAAACCCGGTAGTCTGGATTTTTAAACTGCGTTCACTATTCCTAGGCCACAACCGGCGACATGCCAGCAGTAGTCTGTGTGTATTCAGTGAACTCTCTCACTGTCAGACAGTTGTTACTTGAACTCATTCTATGTGAAGTAGTTATTAACTGTAACCAATAAATTCATGTGATGTTCTGAAGCATGGCCCGGTTCACCCAATTATGCATCTCCACAGATGTAAATTTCTGGTAACGGTGCTGTATATCCTGCTGGATTCCATGTTTGGAGAGGGGAAGACAAAGTCTGCAACACACTTCCCGTAGATATGGTACTTTGGTACACGGGTGTGAGAAAAGTGTATAGACAAACTTCACCCTGAGAGATGCAAGCCTTTCCCCCCTAAGTTACGGAACTAGGAGATAAACAGTTAAGTTAACAACCAGGACATAGCTCATGTACTGTGACAAATTGATTGGATACATTTAAAGCAATAACTTCTAAACAAACTCCAGTATTAACCCTACTGGACAAAAAGTTAAAATAACAGCTCCGGTATGGTGCATGACTGCCTTGATACAATGATATGAGCGTCGGTAGTTCAGAAATCAATGGCAAGCTACTAAACGTAAACTTGCCTAGTAAATCACAAACAACCAATAACTGTTGGGATTGACTGCGACGTCATGTACAGGACATGCAACTAACTTGTTATTTATGGTGTATTAATGTAGGAACGCGATATGTCGCATTGATTTAAGACAAAGATATAATGTATAGAGTTGCCTATAAACACATGATGAATTGTTTGGTCCTGAATAGAGTAATTGGATGTGATGTGCTTGCCATATTTAGTGCATATAAACAAATTCATAAGTATTCATTGGCGCTCATCGAAATGGAAGACAGAAGTAGAGATTAGTCAAAACATTAGACAATATAGTTTGTCCGTCCGCTTTAGGGAACACCTTAGGGATATTATTCAAAACTCTGACAAACCTATCCCAAACCATTTTAATTCTTCTGACCATAATGGAGTCGACGATTTATGGGTCACAACATTGAAGCTGTGCTTCATTGAAAGCCAGTTAATCAGCTCTCTAGGCTACATCCATCCAGAGGGAATCAATACTGTTGTAGATGCATCTGTATAACTCTGCTGACTTCCCTCTACATATTCATATCTGAATGTTTGCACACCTTTGGCTACACTTCTCTTATATGGCACTGACAACAGCTGAACTGGACTCAACTCTTATAGAAAAAGGAAACCTTTCAAGACCGAATTAAACTCAACTTTTGTGCCTTCTCGATAACAAAGGAGTTGCGTTTTAATATTATTTTATAATTTCATGTTTTTGTTTAGATCTGTTTGTGTTGTTCCGTCCCTGATGAAGACTTGTATAATCGGAGCCTCGTTTGTTGTGACCTAGCTTATTTTTATTTTATTATTTTATTGATTTATTTGGTTGTTTCGGGATTTGAGATTTAAATTTTGACCACAACCCACTACTGGCAACGCTGATCGTATTCTGGTATGAACTTAAGGCCTATCCACATATTATTTTATTATTATTATATATATATATATTTTTTTTTGATATTCTCTTTTTTTTGGGATGGGGCGGGGGGGGGGGGGGGGGGGGGGGGGCATTTTCATTCTGTGATTTATATATATCATTATGGAGTCCGTTGTAAGGTATGTACACCGTGTCCGTGTTTAGAATGTCTCGTCTTTTCGCAACAGCTACACATACTTATTTGTTTGTGTTTTCTGACTAGTCTACTTTTGCACATTCTAACCCATATATATTCTCCTCCTCTTCTTACTCTTTCTCATTTTCGTCTCTCCCTCCTTCTTCGCCATGAACATCTTCTATCCGTTCTTTTTCTCCTCTTTCTCTTCTTCGTATATTCTGTATGTGAATGATCATATATTTGTGTCTGTACATGTACGTAGCATTAATGTGTGTAGATTACATGGTACATATAATACACTACTCATCATTCATCATTCATTGGCACCTTGACGTCTTGACAGACGACAGTTTGTGCTTCAAACAGGCATAATAACTACAACCCATGGCGGTAGCGAATGTGACATGATAAGGCCAATTCGCGCTGTAAATGTTCGTCCACAGTGAATGCATGTGAACACAAGGTCATTTTCACCATCATGCACCATCTTACGTCTCACACGCTCGGTGTGTGACTTATCTGCAATAATGTTCTCCTTTGTCTTTATTCCATTTCTGATATTTGCCCTCCATGCAACACGTTCAGCGGCGACTTGCTCCCAATGTGCATTATCAATGCCTGTATCAATCATGTCCCGCTTACACACATCTTTGTATCGTAGTAGAGGCCGACCCTGAGATCTCTTACCCATCTGTAATTCACCAAAAAAGATGTCCTTTGGTATTCTACCATCATCCATCCTCCTAACGTATCCTATCCATCTAAGTCTACGAAGACTGAGCATGGAATACACCGTCACACAACCTGATCTTTCCAATACTTCAGTATTTGTGTTGTTGTATTGCCACTTAATACCAAGTATTCTTCGCAGACACCGCATATGAAAGCTGTTTAAACGTTTCTCTTGGTGTGAGTAAGTTGTCCAGGCTTCACTATCATAAAGAAGAGTACTAAGGACACAGGCTTGATAGACAAGGACTTTTGTTTTCGCAGTAAACTTCCTGTTGCTCCACCCGACTCTTGTTATTAACCTGTTCATGTGGTTGTTGCTGCCTTACCACTCCCTCATGTTGGTTTCCTGATCAAGTTATAAATTTGCTATTAACCTCTGATCCGTAGATATTGTAAAAAAGTGCCTACTATCTCCAGTTCGGCGTCGTCAATAAAGATTGATGGTACTCCATGTGCACCTTGCGACATAATTTGTGTCTTCTTTTTGCTAATTGTTAAACCAAATTCAGAACAAGCATTGGAGAATACAGATAGCAGACGTTGTAATTCTTCCTTAGATTGGGTCGTAACTGCAGCATTATCTGTTAAAAGCAACTCTCTGATCAGTACCCTCCTAACTTTTGGTCTTAGCCTTCAATCTTCTGAGCATTGTAGAGGCCGCCACTCTGAGCGTGAGTGAATGTATTATACCACCATCCTGATCACGGAAAGACATATTTCAGTAGAAGTGCAAAGTATATTCCAAAGAGGGTGGGAGCTAGTACACAACCTTGCTTAACTCCACTCTTGATTTCAAACTCTTCTGAAGTTGCACCATCAAACTTGATTATACCCTTCATGCTGGTGTGGAACGATTCCACAATGGACAGAAGAGTTGGTGGGCAGCCAATCTTCTCTAGTGCCTTGAACAGATCCTCACGACTGACCAAATCAAATGTCTTTGTGAGGTCGATGAAGGCAATAAACAGTGGCTGATTCTGTTCAAGGCATTTTTCTTGCATTGGTCGCAATGAGAATATCATATCAATGGTAGACCGGTTCTGTGGGAAGCCACACCGTGATTCGGGGTAGACTTGATCTCCTAGGACTTGAAGTCTGCGCAGAACAATTCTGGCAAATACTTTCCCAACAATACAGAGAAGTGAGATACCCCTATAGTTATTACAGTCAATATATACACTATATACACTATAATACATTACGATAACCACAATAACTACTTGTTCTACATCACCGCGAGTTTAAAATTATTATGTGAGAACAAAACATCTTTACAGTGCCACACGAGCAAAATATGTGTTTCCTTCCCTTTTCTTCTCTCCTCTCTTAATTATTTAATCTCCTGAAATTTTTTCTATTATGCTAGTTCAGCTGGGCATTGCATCTTATCAACGCGTGTATTTTGTTCTGGAATAAAACATCAAGAGCCTACAAAATGAATCACAACCTGTGGCAATGATAAATGAACGAAAGTTAAACTTGAGATAAAGCTGCATCCAGGAACTGGTCAACTAGATTATCTATGCCAGTCACACTTCCCGAGGCCATTTCTCTCATGTGGCTCTCTCATTCTGTATTCTAACAATTAAATATTTTCATTAGTGTTATTCTATCATCTCATTACTGTTCTCTGAAGGCGCATTCTGTGTCTGGTTCCTTTCATCTGGCTTTTGCCACATATATCTTCCCGTGTCACTGTTTGCTGCTTTATTAAACCCCTCGTGTCACGTTCCATTTATTCTCCCGGGCATACTCTTGTGGTTCAACATTTATTCCCAGAGTCATGATTTAGAGTGTCGGCATTTATTACCCGAGTTATAGATCATCAGTTAGTCACCGAGGTATAGTTCATCAAATGTTTCTCGAGTCATAGTTCATCAATTATTCCTCAAGTCATAGTTCATCAATAATTCCTCAAGTCATAGTTCATCAGTTATTCCTCAAGTCATAGTTCATCAGTTATTCCCGGAGCCATAGTTCATTAATTGTAACCTGATTCATAGTCATTGCTTACTACTCAGGCCATAGTTTATTAGTTTGTCCGCCAGTCATAGTTAATCAATTATTCCACGAGTCATAGTTCATTAATTATTTCTCAAGACATAGTTCATCAGTTAGTCCGCCAGTCATCAACACCATCATGTGTCATGCCGGTAAGCGTAGGCGGTCATATATCGCCGTCTCATTCGATCACCAGAGTCGTGGGTCAGCTCAGTGTTCTTGTCTCGACCTCCAGGCATAGTTTACCAATGATTACTCAAGTCATAGTTCATGGGTTACTCCGCGAGTCATAGTTCATCAATTATTTATCAAGTTGTAATTTATCAGTTGATAAAAATGCAAATGCAAAAAGATGCAAATAATTGATGAACTATGACTCGCGGAGTAACCCATGAACTATGACTTGAGTAATCTTTGGTAAACTATACCTGGAGGTCGAGACAAGAACACTGAGCTGACCCAGTCAGTTATAGTTCATCAATTATTATATTACTCAAGTCATAGTTCATCAGTTATTCCGCCAGTCATATTTTACCAATTACTCTCAGAGTTATGTTTCATAATTCACACAAGTATATTTACAGAATTAAGTTTTAGAGTTGACGCTTAGACCACCTTATTGATTCTCTAGTGTTGAATCGTGTGTATCCCACGTCATGTTTCAGAGTGTAAATATAGATTTCCAGAATGATGTTTCAAAGTGAAAACACACACTTCAGTTGTGTCGTTCTAGAGTTTTAAACAATAGTCAGTGTTCGAATAGACATATTGCAGATTTTAACACACAATTAAACAGCTTTGTTGCAGAGTTTAATAATACACAATTTAATAAATATTGCTGCAAAGTTTAACACGCATTTTAATAATAATGTTTCAGAGTTTAACACACATTTTAATAATATTTTTTCAGCGTTTAATACACATTTTAATAATATTGTTGCAGAGTTTAACACACATTTTCATAATATTGCTGCAGAGTTTAACACACATGTTGTATTGTTGTAGAGATTAAATAACGTATATCGCCTGTCATATTCCAGTTTAATCATCTTTTTTTCTTCTAGCCACGAGTTCACCGTTTTTGTTTTTCATCGTGTCTAATCACGCTATTTTGTAATATATCAGTATCATGTTTCCGTGTATTAACACACATTTGTGATTGATGTTGTACTGTTTTAAGATGTACCCATGTAGCACGTGTTGCTTCAACACTACTGTTATTAGTATGCATTGACCCCTGTTACATCAAGCAAGTAAGTGAGTAAGTGAGTGAGTGAGTAAGTGAGTGAGTAAGTGAGTGAGTGAGTGAGTAAGTGAGTGAGTGAGTGAGTGAGTACATAAATAAGTAAGTATGTAAGTAAGTAAGTAAGTATGTATGTAAGTAAGTAAGTAAGTAAGTAAATAATTAATTAAGTAAGTAAGTAAGTAAGTAATTAAGTAAGTAAGTAAGTAAGAAAGTAATTGATTATGTAAGTAAGTAATTAAGTAAGTAAGTAAGTAATTGATTATGTAAGTAAGTAAGTAAGTAAGTAATTAAGTAAGTTAGTGAGTGAGTGAGTGGGTGAGTGAGTGAGTGAGTGAGTGAGCGAGCGAGCGAGTAAGTAAGTAAGTAAGTAAGTAAGTAAGTAAATAAGTAGGTAGGTGGGTAAATAACTAAATAAGCCATGTAGCCTTGTACGCTC
>JACEFZ010008366.1:1582500-1610000 GCA_014155875.1 Cepaea nemoralis
TTAAAAGGGTTACAAATTGGGCACGCAGGCCAGTCTTACATTCGGCCCTTCCAATCACTCATCTTTCATTCATCAATAGTGCATGATACATTCACATAGCAAAATATATTGTCAAATGAATGTTGTAAACATAAACAATGCACATTACACACCCACCCACACATCCCCACCCACCCACATACACCCCCACCAACCCACACACATCCCAATCCACCCACACACACCTTACCCACCCCTACACATCACCCACCAAACACACACACCCTCCTTCCACCCACACACATCCCTCACCCACCCCACACCAACATACCCACCCCACCCACCAACACACACCCTCACCCAGCCATACACATCCCCCACCCACCCACATACATCCCCCCACACACACTCCAACTACACACCCCTCCACCCACACACACCCCCACCCAAGTAGTAGTAAATGTTTTAGTCTTTCTCCAGGTTTCCGATCCATGCAACAGGGTCGATGTTTTTTAGTTAGAGCTATATATTCAAAATTGGGTAATAGGTTTACTTCCTTTTACTTCCACACATTTCCTTGTTTTTGAAAGCGAAAAGTCGCCATGTTGATAGACGGACTGAAACTGTGGCTTGGAGAAATACCATCAGAGTCAGAGATCTGTGGAGGTGCATGAATTCCCACGCCATATGGCAGGGCACATAAAGATGATGATGTTCAGTGCGACTGCCTGGGCCACAGCGCCTCTACATATTCCTACATAACGGAATAGTTACACCGCAGCTATAAACAACTAATGTTACTGAAAAACAAGATAATTACGCCCCCTTTATTCGAGGAAAAAAGATATTAAGAAAGTTTAACGAGCAATTTGTTTCAATAAGGAATACTCCCCACGAGGCATAAAGATTTATCTAAGATTTCTTTCACACCGAAGGATTCAACACAATGGTTTATTCTACCTTGTTAATTGTTGATCGGATGTAATGATTGTTCAATTGGCGTGCTGCATGTAATTAAACGGCGTTATCTTTTCAGCGTTAAAATCGGTCTTGAGATTCTGAGAAATTACAACTTCCGAAGTGCTGACAATGTAATGGCCACGTACAGATAAAGAAGTATGCAAGGAGGAGACATAATGTTGTAGCTAATACTTTGGTGCCGCCCTACGTGGCAAAGGCGTTACAGACGCGGTTCGTAATTCCGCTTACCTGCTTTCGAAACACAACTAAATTAACAGGTTTTGATTGGCACTATAAAAGGCAATCAAAACCTGTGTATTTATTTATGTGATGAAAACCACAATTGAAGGAACAGTTGTTGGCAAAACTGCTGTAGGGGAGGGGAGTTTCTAAGATATACATGGACAGACAACACCAAGATGTCGTCAGGATACTGCCTTAACATGATGTTCTAAGACCGCTATAAGAAATCTCCAGAGATTTACTCAGATCAATCTTAATTGTGGAGAGGACACTGTATAATGCTAAACATCTGTCATTTATGCATCCCTGTTTCTATCGGTTGACCACTAAGACACTTGGCTGGGCCTCACCTCATATAAGACCGAGCATGTGGAATAGAAGCCGATGTAATGAAGTCCACACTTTACCTTTAATCCCCGCCCTTGCCTTGTATTTTAGAAGTAGGAGAAAAAAGCAAACAAGAATACACTAAATAATATATAAATTGAAAGTTATAATCACTGCACCTGGATTCGAAACTTAAAATATCGTCGGCACCTCGCTGTAGGAATAAGTGTACTATGACGCATGGTCAACTCGAGACTCCTTGAAAAGTTGACATTATTAGCCAGGTCAATCATTCACTCAAACCACAACTATGGAATATGGACATAATTCGCATCAAGCCATTGAAATACGTCTTAGAATTTTATATTAACCCAACAAGCAGAATATATACAGTTGGTTATAATCACAGTTATTTAATCAGGTCAAAACTCATATAAAAGCGACATATGTTGTTTTTCGTGACGATTGTTTGAAAATAAAAAAGTCGACAGGGTCGACTTCATTGCACCGGGTTTTATCCCATATGGCTCAGTCTCTTTCTGCAGGGCGGAAAGCGTCGCACCAAGCACGAACTCTGTAGTTCTAGCGACGGCCCACAGGCGTCTCCGAAAAATTTAACTCGTGAACCGAAGGACGCGGCCCGGAATTGAACCCACAACCTTCGGAGCTCGAGTCAAACCGCTTGTTCACTTCGCCACGGAGCCTCCCGATTGTTCAAAATGGCTGCCCTAAATACCGGCTTCGTGGATCTTCTCTGATCTATTGAAACGATCAGAGGATCGACTTAAAACTGCAGCAAACCAAACATTCACGATTGACTTAAAACAACAGTAAACCAAAGAAACATTCACGATCGACTTTACACAGCGGTAAACCAAACATTCTCTGCTGCTGAACAAATTATCAGATAAGAAACCACCGTTATACTTACTCCGTCTGTAGAAGAACTATTGTCTCCCTACACTAAATCAAACTGTATTTATCAATTCCATTGTGAGTGCCAAGCAACATAAATAGGTAGGTGATCGTTTACTCGATTTGCTAATTGTCGAACGACAATTATCAAATCGAGTAAACGATCACATACCATTTTGAATGGACAAATTAGTTAATTAGTATTCAGAACTTCCCGCGTGGTTGACAAGCTATAAACATCCAACCTCCGCCATCTCTCAACAATGGCTAAATTGCGATCATAAAGTTAACTAGAGAAGATGCTTCGTATACTGTATTCGGTGAACAATAAACGACTACACAAATATGCCGAGGCGTTAACTATTAAGCATCTAAAACCCCGTTATGCAGACCATGGCGATAACAAATGTTCCATATCCGAACCGTATCAGTGGCCATATGTGTTATTTATTTCAGCAATATATGATTCATCTATTTACTTCAAATAATATATGACAGAAGTATTTACCTGACAAGATGCAGCGAAATATCCCTGGCATAAATTATGCATTATATTGTTTGTGGCTCCTGTGTTGTAATTCACTAATGGAATACATTATTTTAAATTGCTGGTTTCTTATTAAGTTAGTTCGCAATATCCTGTTATAATATTCAATGAGTATTCACGTGTTCTTTTATCTCTTGTCGCGCAGGAATCGACTATGATTGAAGGCACATACACTCCATGAATCTAGGCAGTGCGTCAGTTGCCGGGATGGTCTCCTCAAAACAGGCTTCAAATCATGCAGCCAATCTGGCAGCAGCCTACACAGGACAACAGTTGCATGTATCTGGTGTGTTCATCGTTTTACTGGAAATTGCTCTGGTTCTGGAAAATTTGCTGCCAATTCTTGTTGTATTATTCTGGTTGCCCGCACCAGCTAGAGGAGTCGGAGATCGACTGGTGGCTGCTTTCAGCGTCACTTGCATACTCTCAGGTAAATAACAGTTGGTATACTGACCTTAGGTGAAGACACAAAGATAACTTGCACAGGTATCATCAATGATCGGTTATACATGTTCTCGGCCAATTTATGAAATGAGAAAAACAATGATATCAGAATATGACGTGACCTTGTGAGCTGCAAAACGAAGTCTGTGGAGAAGCATGACCGTCCAAGTGGGCGGCTGAGATTTCTCAATGGCCCAGTTCTTGGAGTACTTCGTGGAGCTGCATATTCCCAGCCTTGTTTACATATGTGAAGGTCCAATACTAGTCGCGTACACACCCCTTTAGTTTCTGAGTTTGGAGAAGGGAAGAAGAGCTCCGCAGTATGGTTCCTGTAGAGATGTTACTTCTCTGCCGGGTCGGTAGGAAAGTCTTTAAAGTAATCTCACTCCAGTCGAAGGCATTGTTCCTGAAAGAAGAGATGCACAGCATCGTTCGAATGAACGAATTTTATTTTCAAAGGATCACACATTGGGCATGCAGTCCGTCTTACATTCGGCTATTCCAAAAACTCATCTTTATCACACTTTTTATCTATCATTAATGTTACATTCACAATTAAGAAAAAAAAAGAAGAGAAAGAAACATTGTAAAACGAATGTTGTAAACATAACCAAACATAAACATTTCATATTTCAATATCATGTAGCAGGCACACATATATTCCTCGTAGAGATGGTAAATTCGATACAGGATCAGTAGGAAAGCTTTTTTATCATTCTCAATCCAGTCGGCGGCATGGTTTCTGGAAGAAGAGGCAGGAATCGACACGCACGAAGATGGACACAGAACATCCAGACACCTTGGGCGTGAAGTTGCTTGGGGCAGGGAAATTGGTGAAGAATGGAGAACCTTCCCGGCGTGTCATGATGAGGGTGACGTTCTGCGATGAACCTGCTAAATGATGGTGATGTGATGATGAAGCTGGTAATGATGAAGCCATTGATGATGATGCTTATGAATAGTTCGGTTTGTCTTTACAAGGCGTTTAGACAACTTGCCAGATTTCAGTGTCAGCACTAAACTGTATCTGATATAGCGGTTGCCAAACTATTCTTTTCCTGGCGTGTTTGCGCTCATAACTGTTTCTGTCTTACACAGTTATGTTCCAGTGTAAACTTTCAATTGCCGCGTGAAGCTATAAATGCTTACAGGTGATCCCATAGGAGACACTGGTGTTAGGGTGTGAAGTCTTAGGTTAACAGTTACATTAGGTCATGACATAATGAGGGTGTGATAATTTCCCTTGACTTTAATCTTTCCTCGCCAGACAATAACGGCAATTCTGAAAATAACCTGTACCATTTTATGGGGAGTAGCGGTGTTGTGGCTAGACAATCGACTCCCGCCCCGTTGGTTCGGAGTTCCATCAGCACTGGCTGGATTAGAATTTTTTTTTAAATAGATCTGGTCTATCGGATCCACCCAGCCTAACAAGAGTACTAGGAAATATGTTGGGGAGTAAAGGCGGTCGGTGAGATACTGATCACATCGCCCACGAGTGTTAATGGTGTTTACAAATATGGTTGTAGCAACATGTGCCCAACGCACATTAAGGCGTGTAAAAACGACCTTAATATACCCATGTTATGAAGCCGGGTCAACCCCAGATCTGTACTGATTGCAAACAGAATCTTACCTCTGCCAGAGATTAAACCTGGACCATTTTCTTGGTACGCAAACTCTCTAACCAAATGCTCCTAGTTCTGCTTGGGTCTTCATGAGATATGATCATAGCTTATGGGAGATTAGAGGTTAAGGTAACGGTTTTGGCTGAGTTTGTTAATACAACTGGCTGGGTTAGAACAATTGTGTAAAGTGTAATAAATAATATAAGTATAACGGCAGTGGAGCAACATAGAGACAGAGCAACAGAGCCTGGGGAAACGACTAGGAGCTCCATCAGGTCTGCGGGACGTAGCGCTGTACTGTAGAAAGGCACAGCTCGTGCTACACTTGAAATCTGTCACCGGGGAATTTACGCTAAAACAGTAAGGAAATCAATCAATCAATCAATCATGTGCCATGCCCGAAAGCGTGGGCGGTCATGACTCGCCATTTCATTCGATCTCTAGAGTCGTGGATCAGCTCAGTGTTCCTGTCTCGTCCATGCCATATGGCCAAGCCATCCAGGTATTTACTTCTCGATCTTTCTCTTGTTCTGTTCCCTTTAATCTTGCCAGTTGTCACCAAGTTCTCCAATCCATTTCTTCTCATAACATGTCCAAAAACTTTTGACTGTCTACGTCTAATTTCTCTAATCAATTTACGATTTTCATTTGTCTCCTGTAGTAACCGATCATTGGTTTTTCTATCTGTCCATGGTATTCTTTGCATTTTCCTCAGAAACTACATTTCTGCAGCCATCAAATGTTTTTCAGCTTGACTGCAAATTGTCCAAATTTCACATCCATACAAGAGAACAGGCTCTATGTATCCCCTCAACACTCTTTTCCTCGTTTCAATTGACAACCACTCGGCGTAAAGGAAGCAATAGGATATACTAAGTTCAACAATCAGGGTTAAAGACAGGGCAATGTCCGGTAGTGGTATAAGGTATCGACATGGAACCAGGGACATGTTAGTTCGGGAAATTCGTGAAGTAGAACACGATAAGAGAATGGAAAGCGTGAAGCAATAGTCCTAACTAGGCCAGTGGATGTCACTAAAAGGGGCTTTGCTATGTTCCCTGTACTGGAACGAGTTATGGCACATAGTAGAAGATGCTATACACGAAATGAAGAAAGTAAACTGAGCCAATAAATGGGAAAACACGGAAAGTGGAAATTGTTTTTCTACAATATGACAATAAAACGTAACAGGGTGGACAATACAGTGGTTTGTTAGTTACATTATGACACAACAATACATAAGTTGCATGAGACGATAGAAAAAAGGACACATTAGTTACATACATTAGATGCCTAAACTCTACTTATAGGCTTTTTGGGGCTTATTATAATGAGATATTAATAGTTATTATTAACTGGTATTATTGGGGACAAAAACGATGAATAAATCCGCGACTTGGCAAAATCACATAACCAGGGAAGAACGTCTACCTGTTCCAAGACTCTGGTGATATGTAAGGTGGTGACCCATAATCGGCTTCGCTTATCGACATGACACACACAACATAACGACGGTGATGATGATGCCTAAACAAGTGATATAAACCGAAAACGAATAAATAAACCAGAAACCATGAAAGAATACAAATATATTATTTGATCAGGTGTGACCTTGAATACGCAATCAGTGAATCGATTAGTTTCTTGTTGAAATTGTATTGCTGGGATGGATGAAAATAGCCTCACAAAATTGGCTCATGATAATTAAGAGAACAATTGGTCATAACATGAAAACAGATAAAGCGTTTCATATACTGTATTCAACAAACAATAAACGATTGTTCAACTATAGTGATTGGCACCTTGACGTCTTGACAGATAGTTCGTTACATTGTACTTCAAAGGGCATATTAACTACAACCCATGGCGGTAGCGAATGTGACTGATCAGACCATTTCGTGCTGTCAATGTTCGTCATGCAGGTGAAATTATGGTTATATAGCGACATTTTAATAATTAGGCGGTTCCAGTAGGTTTTATGCAAACAGACAGAGTTCGTTTTAAATTTGAAATCACCTTAGGGATAACAGATGCTCCACATTCAAACAATACCTGTGGTTATGTGTTTTAAGTGTTTCAGCTGTAGTCAAAACAAAAAAAAACTGTCATTTACTGCCAATATAGTACCTTGCGGTGTATGGCAGAGGGGTCTTTGAGCCTGAGGAATTAAGGCCGCCTGGCTAGTGCAGTCGCCGCGAACTGTGCAGGTTACGATTTTCTTTTTGCCCCCGACAGAAAAAAATCCCACACCTTACTGAGGTATCGAACCCGGGTCTCCCGAATGAGAGTCCGGCGTTCTAGCCCCTCGGCTAGCCGCTCCTCTTTCACATTTCATAGGATATGTAACTCTGAAGTATGCACCTGACGTAATGTGACGAAATATACCAGACAATACATCGTGCAACATATTGTTCGTGGTTTCTGTGTGTAAATTCACTGAGGGATTACATTATTTTAAATTGTTAGAACCTGTCGAGTAGGCAACTTAGCTAGGAAAGAATCTAATCAGCACACCTCATCTGTGACGGCCTAACATTTGACAGCCCTACGACAGTGTTTGTTGTAGCATTAAATATATATGCTTGAGTGCGTGGGCGTTCCCGTGTATGTGTGAGAGCGCATGTGCGTGTATGGTTGTATAAAACGAAAAACGTGCATATTTATAAACTGACAATCAGGCGCACAGAAGGTATGGCTACTAAAACCCTATTTATGACATCAGTATTTCTATCCACACCTGTATTAAAACATGCTTGCTGTGTGGCCTTCTAAATTGTACACTATGTCTATCCACACCTGTAACTTTCTAAATTGTACACTATTTCTATCCACATGTGTAATAAAACGTGTTCATTTTGTAGCCTTCTGAACTGTACACTATTTCTAACCACACATGTAATATAATAAAACATGCTTGCTGTGTAACCTTCTAAATTGTAAAATATTTCTATCCACACCTGTAACTTTCTAATTTGTATACTATTTCAATCCACACCTGTAATAAAACATGTTCTCTTTGAGCCTTCTAAATTGTATACTATTTCTATCCACACCTGTAACTTTCTAAATTGTACACTATTTGGCAGCACTGGTTCCAACACCATTGGGACTGGCTTCCTATTTCTCCAATGGCTGGTACGGTGGCGTCCCGACCTGCATAACATATCAGGTAACGTCCATCTGGTGCAACCTCTCATCGCTGGCCTTGCTGACCTACATGTGCATTAACTGTAACTTCGCTGTTTGGCGACTCATGAAGATCAAGTCATCGCCTCACTGCCAGTTTAGTTACAGATCACTTCGTCCACCATTGACTAACACAATTCTTCACGACTTCTCTTGTACGGCAAACGGTTGTGAATCCGTACATGGGAAATCATGTCAAAAACAGGCAACTCATGGATCAGCTTTATTCCCTCACTGTAGCTCTCCTGTGCGCAAACTGAAGTCCTCGTATAAAGACGAGCAACGATCGCAGACTCACCAGATCACAGAAGTGCTGACGCCATCGAAGGAAAATAACAGCAGCAGTGAAGTAGCTAATGTGTATGCTAGTGAACATGTCCCGGAATGTTGGAGTCAGTCAAAGGTTGTATCTCATAATGAGAAATCTAATTTTCACGTAAAATCTAGCCCAAATAAGTCGCAAAATGTCAAACGACTAGGTAATGAGCATTATATAAGCATAGAAGAGGAGGACTGTATTCAGC
This sequence comes from Cepaea nemoralis, assembly GCA_014155875.1. Taxonomy (NCBI): domain Eukaryota; kingdom Metazoa; phylum Mollusca; class Gastropoda; order Stylommatophora; family Helicidae; genus Cepaea; species Cepaea nemoralis. Next base: position 1,591,254 of record JACEFZ010008366.1, read on the forward strand.
AAAGCATTTGTGACTGTAATACTTGTGGCACGGAGTACTTCAGCAGCTCTAGTGATAGCCGAGATTGTGGACATCAGTATACAAGTGTGGATACAACTTTCAAACAAATAGGACACACATCAATAACTAAACCAATGCTAACCAATAATGGGTGTTTGAATGAATTCAAGAACACAGAACAAGGACATTCTATGTTCACTAGAGGAAACAGTCATACCGAATACGTAAAACACAATAGAGAGCGTGTAAGGGATGCAGATCTCAAACTGACAACATTCAGAAGCTGCTTCTGCACTTCGGCAAGTCACGCGAGAGACTACGTGTCTCTGATGTTATTTTTCCTGTTTGCGTGTACTCTGACCATCTCCTCTCTACCCGTGGTGGGGTTCGGGCCACGTTCTAGCCACATTGAAAAGACGTGTCGTTCGTGGCTTGTACCCATCCCGGTCTCTCTTAAAGAGAGAACTTTTTTCATAACGTTTCTGCTGTTTGTATACGTCTGCCTGGCATTGGGCTGTGGTTCGGCGATCAGCGTTTGCATGCAGGTAAGGCTGGCCAAGGCAGTTATTGTTGTGTTTGATGCTTGGACATGTGTGTTCCCTTGATTTAAATGCATGCATTATCTAACGTATTAGTTTGGGGTTTAGAAAAAGTCGTATTACACACACACACAAACACATGCACACACGCACGCAATGCACGCTCTCTCTCTCTCTCTCTCTCTCATACAGAGAGAGAGAGAGAGAGAGAGAGAGAGAGAGAGAGAGAGAGAGAGAGAGAGAGAGAGAGAGAGAGAGAAGTCTTAGGGAAGTTGTAAATAAAATGAGGGAGAGCTGATAGAAATAATATAAAAGAGACAGGTCAAATATTTTGACCACTCTGAAAGACATGACACTCTTGCCGAATCATCTCTCAAGTAGCAGATCCATTGCTGAACGTGACTCTTATCACAGTGCTCCGAAAAAAGCTCTAACCCTGGCCATTTCTCCCTCGCCTGGACCCCCACGCCCAAGGTCTCTGCAATGTCCTCTGTCCATATCCGTGCTAGCCGACCTCTGTCTTTTTCCCCAGTAGCCATATCTTTCATCAATGGTCTCCCAAATCCAACTTGACATTTAATATGGCTAAAGTATTTCTGTTTCCGTCACCTCATACTGTTTATGCGCCAGTTTTCTTCGATATTCAAGTCTGATAACATTTGGATATTTTTCTTCTTATCGGTCCATGATATTTAAAGAATTTCTCTGTAACATTTGAGCTCACAAGACCTTATTTTCTTCTTTAGTGATTGCGAAATAGTCCATAACTCACATCCATAGGTTGCCACAGGGAAGATGCATGTTCTCAATATGTTTTCTTCAACTTGCTTGCCCGTGTTGATTACTGTTTAATTTCTGCATTGCTATGGCCAGTCTGTGTCTAACATCTTTTAAACAGTCCTCATAGTCTGTGATTATGAAGACAAGATATTTAGAGTTATAAAACCATACCATGTAACATACAAGTAAATGGGCATATTCCTCCACAAGTGAATCAGTACAATTATCTCGGAACAGTTATAACATCTGATGGGAGATGCTTTAAAGAGATTAGAACCAGACTCGCCATGGCGAAAGTAGCCTTTAGCAAGATGAAAATTATACTGACCAATAAAAAGATATCAACTGAAACGAGGAAAAGAGTGTTGATGTGCAACACAGAGCCTATACATTTGTGTGGATGTGAAGCTTGGACAATGAGCAGTCAAGCTGAAAAACATCTTATGGCTGTGGAAATGTGGTTTCTGAGGAGAATGCAAAGAATAACATGGACAGACCGAAAAACCAATGACCAGGTCCTACAAGAAACAAATGAAAATCGTAGATTGATTAGAGAAATTAGACGTAGACAGTCAAAATATTTTGGGGATGTTATGAGAAGAAATGAATTTGGAGAACTTGGTGACAACCGGCAAGATCGAAGGGAACAGCCCAAGGGGAAGACCGAGAAGTAAATACCTGGATGTTTTGGCCATATGGCATGGTCGAGACAAGAACACTGAGCTATTCCACGACTCTGATGATCCAGTGAAATGGCGAGTCATGACTGCCCACGCTTTCCGGCATGGCACATGATGAATGATGGATGGAAAACCATACCAGACGGAGAAGTCCATAGCAGGTGAACTATAGGCGGGACTATAATACAAGTATGATATCATCAAGAGATGGAGGAACGTCAATGTGTGATAGTTACAACAAAACCAAGAGATGGAGGAACGTCAATGTGTGATAGTTACAACCAAACCAAGAGATGGAGGAACGTCAATGTGTGATAGTTACAACCAAACCAAGAGATGGAGGAACGTCAATGTGTGATAGTTACAACCAAACCAAGAGACAGAAAGTGTTGGAGATCCATTGCAGCCGGTCTTTACTGTGGGAACGTAATGGGACTATAATGCAAGTGTGATCTCATAAGAGATGGACAAACATCAGTGTGTTAGAGTTACAACTAAACCAAGAGACGGAAAGTGTTGGAGATCCATTTCAACCGGTCTGTAATATGGCAACGTAACCTGTTTGGTTGACAAATTCATCATTTTAACTCTAATATTTTTAAATAAATGTGGTAGTATGTTTTATGTGTTTGTTATTTTGTTTGATTTCGGTCTTAATTTCATTATCTTCGATATTGAACTACAAAGTTTCTATACAGTTTAGTTAAGTAGCATCGCTCGTAGAACATATTGGCTCTGCTAGAAGTTGTTGATAATTCATTTAGTGCTGAATGAGTTTGAGAAAGCGTGTTCCAACTTACACCAAGTCGTGCTAAATATGCCAACATAATCATTGATACTTGATTTTGGTGTCGTCATGGCAGATTTGGTTCATTGTTAGATCACATCAAGTGTTTGTCGAAGTAAATGAGTTTACATTAGAAAAGAAAAGCTATTGGGCGTAATGAAGACTTTGGAAGACTTTGGATCAGAGCATGTTTGGTTGAAGCAGTTGCTACGGAACGGCTTCCATAAAAGATCTGTGCTAATGGACCAGCAGTCTGTCTCGAAGTCATCATGATGATTATCATAATCCGGTGCCTTACCGGTTGGCGTGGACATCATGCCTCTCAACAAATTACGATCTCCGACGTCATGAATCAATTCGTGTTGACTCCCTTCCGTGCCGTGACACAAGACTGCCAAGAATCTTCTCACGCTGTCTTCCTCTATCTCTCTTTTCCTCAGATCTTTCCAGGTGTCACAACATGTTCCAGTTTTGTCTTCTCATAAAGTGGGGAAAAAAGACGACAGCCTCTTTCTGATGTTTGTGACACGTTGTCTTTGAGATTCAGCTTCCCTTAAATGTCCCGATTGCTCATTTTGGCTGTCCAATTAATTTTCAGCATTCTTCAATAAAACCATATCTCCAAGGCTTCCAGGAATTTTTTGGCCGGTTTACTAATTGTTCAGGATTCGCAGCTATATGTTGAAACTGGTTCTATGTAACATGCAAGAACTCTCTTTCTAACTTTCAAGGACAGTGACTTATTGCACAAAACGTTCTTCATTATTGATTGTAGCGACACTTAGCAACTCTGCTGAAGGTAACTATCTGGAGACTGAGACAATAGAAGCAAACCTCAAAGGTAGGAAGGGGGAGATTAACTCACCCCCATCCCCCTCCCCTATTATAGCGAAGAGTATGGGGAACAGGGATCACTTGACGGGATTTGACTTCCCACAGATCATGTGCACTAGAGGTGTTTGTGAATGTATGTAATAAAGAGCGTGAGCAGTATTGCCAACGCCTTATGTTGACTGCTGTCCTATGATCAGGAGGTCATTCCTCTGAATGTAATGATCATCTTCAATGAGAAACTTCAGAGAATCTTGTAATCTACGAGTAGTTAACGTCCATAATATATGTTTTAATATTATCATTAATAACGTTTAATCGACACCCCTGACAAATAATGTATAGTAGATGCAATGTCTCCACCCCTGTTTTTGCTTTTTTGCCAATCGATTTATACATATTGCTAAGTGTAGTAGAAAGAAAAGTAATGAGTTAACTTCGCTTTTTACTGAATGTGATTTCTTGTTAAAATACTAAGTTGGATTTAGCAATAGCTGAGTCAAATGAGGAAATAAGAGAGATACGCCATACAGGATCATACGCCTGATCAGTATTTAAATCAGGAATTTTGTAGAGATGTGATTTTGTAGAAGAATGTTGATAACACAATGGGTAGATATAAAGTGAAATTAAGATATTTTCAAAGACGTTAACTCACCGAGAGAACTGGTTACTCGCCACAAACGAGGATCATCCATATTCTTTGGGCAAATAATGAGAAGGGAAAAGTTGGTGTAAGCCGTGATAACGGGAAAGTTGGCGTAGAAAATAGAGGGTAGACCAAGACTGAACATACTGGACAGTTTGACGTCATGACGTGGAGAAACATCTGGCTCAGCTAAAATTGGCAGTAAACGAGACAAAGGCTTTGAAAAGACCTGATGCCCACTGGACACAGATATCTCTATAAGTCCCCTCACCTAGAACACACAAGGAGAATCTCATCACAGTGCACCAACTCAGTAGCACCAGCAAGGATCCAAATGTGTGCAAAACAGAATCACACATGTTATAAATTCTTTTCTAATGTGAAAATGTTGCCTCTGCAGCAGTATATTCGACCCGGGATTTTTAATGTTGGCAGGAATCCTACGCGTTTTCAGCGCTTTTCTGAGAAAGACCCACGCCTGATACACGGATCAGGAGGGTGTATACCACCGTTTACATGGTCTGTAAAAATGTGAACAGTCAACACCACCAAAGAAATCCTATTTGTGCCTGCGCCAGAGGCGAATGCCGTAAGCCCTGATCAACTACTCCCCAGAAAATTCAGTTTACAAGGAGACAACTATTTCTATCTCTATCTAGTAAAACAGGCGACCATGTACTTTATCAGATTTACACCAGAGTGAACAGCAGCTTGCACAGAATGAGGTTGATCCTGTCACTATCTGTGCTCACGGCAAGGGCAGAACTGACTGCAAGATTGAAATATGCTTTGAGACTAGGCATTAGCTTTTCTTTCCAACCCTACACCCAGACACAGATTTATGCACGGTGCTTGTTTTGGAAATCTCAATGAGCTATAAATTACAAGAAAATACTTTCTGAAAATCAGTCTTCGTGTTTAGACTTTACTACAACAGAGAAGAAGATGAAGAAGAAGAAGAAGAAGAAGAAGAAGAAGAAGAAGAAGAAGAAAGTAAGAAAGAAAATTAGTGACGAAGCAGAGGAGGAGGAGGAGGAAGAACAAGGAAGAAGAAGAAAAGGAAAAGTGAATTAACGTAACTGCTATTGCGAAAGTAAACCCTGATAGAGCATGCTCATTCCAATTAATATTTTCTTGTTTGCGCCGTTAATTATTTCTTACAAGTAGACACGAAACTTTACGGACATTTAACTTCACAATTATTCGAAACCATCGTGTGTGATTGTCACATTAATTGATTCAGAAATAAACATCTTTACTACTCCAGGTCAGCAATCGTATGAAACGTGAACGGAAGCGGAAGTCAAGACTGTACCTGGAGGAGGAGAGCGTCCCTGACATTGTAGAGCTGTCGGCCTTAGACGACATGAAGCGACAGTACAGCCTCACCTGTGTCGTTATGGCGGGACTGCTAACTTGGTTGCCTATTGTTGTTAGTACATTTATACACATTTCAAAATTACATTTACTTATACCTCTATAGCAAGAATACAAATAGTGGTAATAGTAAGGCTGTCGGGATCCATGGCAAAGGATCTACGGACGCAGTTCGTAATCCGGCATACCGCGCTCGAAACACAGCTATGAAATTGTATGAGTGCCGGTCGTTCAGAAAGCAATGGCAAACTACTGAACGTAAACTTGCCCAGGAAAGACGAACAGCCAAAAATGCTGGGGTTGACTGCTACATCCGTAAAGGATATGCAACTAACTTTTTAAATAGTAGGACAGAAATTAAAACCAATAATAAATTTTGCAAGATCCCATTAATATTATCTGTGTTTATTTGTCTTGTACTTAACTAATCGTAGCTATAAGTAAATAAATGACACTTTTAAACACTTGAAACGCCTTGGGCATTATAGTGTTAGACCCATTTTTGTAGATCAACCGGCATTCGGTGGATGCTGTGGTCAGTATCACGTCGGCAGCCTTTACTTCCCAAAACATTTCCTGGTACCCATTTTACGCTGGGTAGACCTGGGATCCCAGGTCAATTAAAAAAATGTCGAATCCGCCCCGATGGGATCGAACCGAAGACCATGTCTAGAGCGTCTAGTCACTACACTATCGCACTTCCCTATCTTGGTTACTTTCTTTTAGAAAAATGTATTTATTTATTAATTTATTTTTTGCATATCCTATTTACAGGACACCGCTGTCAACACCAGCATTTTACTGCTGTTGTTGATGTCTTGGCAAGTTTACGTTCAGCAGTTTGCCATTGCTTTCTGAACGACCGGCTCCCATACAAACACGTTAAAACCCAGCGCGACACGGTCTGATGCCAAATCGGTCGCAGCCGTGTTTCCAACGCAGTTAAGCGGGCTTACGAATCGGCGAGCCCTTAGCCACGGAGATCGGCATCTTAGCGATAGTTTTATGTAATATCTATTAGCCGTGACGTCTAGTAGCCATGGTATAATGGATGACTCGGAGTGGCCTATTTCCTTTTCACAGCAATTCTTTCCCAGACATGTCCTAGAAATGTTTTACAATTATCCGGTACCCATTGTGCGAGCTTGGGTCTTCCCCCACACCAGTAGTAGTTGGCACCTTGCAGTCTTGACAGACCAAAGTATGTGAGTTGGAATGTGGCCAAAATTCCATAACAATGCCTGGGCAGAGCTTCAGAGAAACGTGTGATGCCCAAACGACACGTCCTCTCTCTCTCTCGACATAATTCTTGTGTGTTCCAGAGGAATGGGTAACCATTACGTCTGGCACAAGATAGGTTGCAGACGCTGGCGGCACAGCGTCAAATCCTCCATGACCTCGCCACCACGAGCAGGTGGCGAGTGATGGCCAGACCCTGACACCCAAGGGACCCGGCTTAGAGGCGTTCAGCCAAGTCCCACCGGTGAGGGCCTCGTACGTGCCCGAGTGGTCGGGAAAAATCAGATTCGCTGGGCTGGTCACTTACCTCGTATGCCAGATCACAGGCTCCCTAAAAATTTTTTTTACGGCGAGCTGCGTTGTGGTAAACGCTCTCAAGGCGGCCAGAGGAAACGCTTTACAAACACGTTAAAAATCTCACTTGAAGCCTTTGGAATTCATCTTGACACCTGGGAGACTGCTGCTAAAGACCGTAATTCGTGGCGTACATCATTACATAAGGGTGCAGTCACTTGTGAAGCAACCAGGACTGCAAGAGCTGTGAAGAAAAGGCTGGACAGAAAAACCACTGCAGGAGATCCTCCTGGAACGTCAAGCATTCTTTGCCCACATTGTCAAAGAACATTTCGATCCAAAATAGGCCTTATCAGCCATCTTAGAACTCACGGCTCCATACTTTCAACCCCACTGGATGAAATGAATGGTCATCATCATTCTTGATGACAACACAGTAGTCGGGAAATCGTAACCCCGCTAGCGCTGAGGGATGAACTTGAATTACTGGTTTATTAACTTATTCAGTGTCATGGGATGATCAATCGTCTTAAGCGACTTCCCGTATCTGCCATGAGCTTATATACAGTAGATTTCCTTAATAACCCAATTTAATTTGATATTTATGCATGTCTGCTCCCATATTAACAACTTTTAAATCATAACTGTGATACACCCCCTACTTCCAATTTTCCTTCATCCATATTTGTTAGGTCCAACCTATTTTCTGTTTAGCACTGAATCTAATATGCATACCAATTAATAACATTAGCGCAAATTTTGTGTAGACAATCAAAAAGCACACCCGGGTAAATTCATAATTACCGAGCTAATAAGTTTAACTGGCTTAATGCATTCTGTAATATAATAACAGCTGACAATGTCTCTTCATAGATAATGCTGACGTTGCAGAAATCTGGAGTGCAAATCAGCGAGGCCACGCTAATGTACTCTAACATTGCCACCTCCTTGCCTGGGCTACTCAACCCACTTCTGTACAGCCTGGCTCTGACCAAATACAGGGCCGGGTACAAAGCTATCATGGCAAAGTGTTGCTCCAAGTCTAAACAGCGCAAGAACGGTGAGATGACCGGTAAACAGCACAGATAATTCAATCAATACATTGTTTTCCCTTACTGAATTTGATTAACGAAGACATACACAGTAGATTGTACGATTTATTGCCTGGCATATTTTGTTGTGCCTCGTCAGGTACATACTGCAGAAATCACACAACATAAACTAAAGTAATTAGATAAACCCTTCAAGTTTAAATATACACACTGTCGCACAGTAATTTCAATTGTCTACCACGGTAATTGTAAACTGATTATCATGTTTAACACACAAAATAGTCGCTTGTTAAAGGTCGCAGAAGACATCATGATTAATCTGCTTAGGTCAGTTTTGTGCAAATAGAAAACATGATAGATTAAAATTACCGTGGTAGAAAATTGAAATTACTGTGCTAAAATATGTATAATTTCAGCATGAAGGATTTATTTACTCGTATCTTATTTATTTACTTATGTTGAGTGATTTTTGCGGTATGTACCTAATGATAGGCAGCGAAATATACCAAGCAATAAATCGTGCAAGCTATTGTTAATATACTTCGTTATTCAGATAATTCAGTGTTAACAGTTATCTGAATGTCATGATCATCTGTTAGGATCACTTGAGGCTATTAAATTAGTATGTGGAATATATCATTGGGTATTGATCGACAGCCGGTCTCTCTGGCCGAGGGGTTACAACACTTTCTCCGTAATCCCGTTTATCACGCAGAGTCTCGTAGCGGGTGAGAACTGGGAGCGGTTCTACCCCCGCTGGTGACTTGCGGGATAACTGAGCCGACCGCTCAGAAAGCAATGGCAAACTACTGAGCGTAATCTTGCCAAGAAATCAACAGACAGCTGAAATATGCTGCTGTTGACAGCGATGTCCTGTAAAGGATACGCGAATTAGAAAAAAAAATTGATCGACATGCATATTGTGAAAAAGAAAGAATACATTATCAGAGAACACACTAGGCAAAATAGACATAGGAAGATGTATACACTTTGAGATTCGAACTGGAAGCCCTCAAATGAGCTGCCCACGAAAAACAACAGCTCAAGCCACAAATGTTCACCAGCGGCAATGCGTTGGCAAATTAATATATGTGGCCCCATTACACGCCAGTAGGCGTAATAGATATATGGACTTATATTTTTAAATGATAGGCATTCGATGGAAATTGTGGTGAATATCAGGCCTTTCCTGGTACCAGTGTTTATACTGAATAGCACCCTACGTCAGTGGCAAACGTCCCAATCTCATGTGACATCCTACGTCAGTGACAAACATCTCAGCCTCACATGGGATTCCACCGCAGGGCTGGCAGGCCAACCATGCCTGTATCCTTCTTTCTTTCTGCATCCTTTCTAGTATTACTATTATCGAGTTATCTCATTGTGCGTCCTTTCCAGCACCAACGTCTTTATCTCATCTTTGGATTTGATGGAATCTGCTAGCCCTATCCCTTAGCTCCACATTATGCTATACAGCATGCAGGGCGATGCGCTACCTTCTTGATTTTCCAACCATGAGGGACAGAATACAATTTTTGCCAAGCACTTGCCTATCTCAGGGTCAACACAAACACACAACATCCACTGCACAGCGAGATTAAGAAGGTAAAGGGCAGCAGATTAAAAAGAGGAAAGTCGTGGATGGGTCAAGCCGAAGACATTCTTCAGCAGGTGTGTTCACTTCAGGATTTAGATCCTGGCGAGGACTTGGTGCAAGTGCCAACAGAGTTCTGTACATCCTTTTCAGTGTGCATCCAACTAGACAGGAAATGCAGACACGAAAATCCAGCTGCTATGGAGGCGGAAGTACAGACAGTGATCTTCGAGAATTCTTTAGAGGATGATGCTGTCATTTACATGGATGGGTCTGTCGTCCGAGGAGTGAGAAGTTCATGGGCTTTTACAGCTCAGGCCGGAGGGGAAAGTGTGAAGGAAGAGTCTGGCGCTTTTGCTTTGACCACAAGCAGCCTGACTATGGAAGTCATGGCAGTAAGTAAAGCAATAACAAGGCTCGAGACACAGACATTCAATCGGGCACGTGTCCTTAGTGACTCAATGAGTATGCTCAGGATGATAGAGATGGGGTGGGTCCGAAGAGAGTGGCTGCTGTCTCTGGAGCGGTCTCGGCTGGCAAAGATTAGTTTCATCTTCGTGCCAGGGCATGCGGGTGTACAAGGGAATGAGCAGGCTGACAGGCTTGCAGGTAGGGCTACTGTGGAAGGCGGACGAGCCATGGACCAGGCAGACATTCTGAATGCTCTACGAGAAGTAAGTCGTTTACGAGAACCAAGCGATGACTGGGAATCTACAACCATGGTCAGGCTGCGAGATCAGCAAGTTAAAAGAGGTGTGGCCAAACAAGAACACTACGCAGGAAGCCAAAGAAGAGGAATAAACCAACACACAACTGGTGTCGTGAGCCGCTACACGCTTCGGGATTTACTGAGGAGGGGATCCGAGCACTTATGGACTGAATGGTTCCATGTGCAATGAGGATGATCTGTCGACTAACTAACTAACTAACTAAACTCCACATTGGTTGTTCTGTCATGCCATTTAAATTCTATCCCTTAGCTCCACATTGGTGGTTCCGTCATGCCATTTCAGTCATATCCCTAAGCCTCACATTGGTGGTTCCGTCATGCCATTTCAGTCATATCCCTAAGCCTCACATTGGTGATTCCGTCATACCATTTCAGTCATTTCTTGCACAGACACCAGTTCAGTGATTCAGTGCCGTAGTGTAATATATCGACAAATGCGACCTCACATTTGGACAGAAAATAATATATCGCCTTATCGTGTTATTTGTTTTGTTTCGCAGTTTCTTCTGAAATTTTAATGCTCAGTGAAGGGAAATTTACTTTATGATACTTTATTATTTGATTGTGTACCATTCTTGGTTCAAACCTACTGTTTGCTTGTCACTGAATTACTTAATGACCTCAGTGTCAAGAAATCCACTGTCACTTAACGTCATCTCTTAATCGTGACCATATCAACAGCCAACAAACATTTAAAAAAAAACAAAAACAAACCCAAAACATTCAAAATCCCAAACATTCAAAACTGGAAAGCCATTAGGAAAATAAGCGTCACACACTTTGTATTTAAAAATGTAAGAGGGAATGGAAGAGATGAAAATACTGAAAAGCAAACAGATTAGATTCTCCTGTAGGACAGCTGATCTGCGGATGTTGAGCACAAATCTGACCTTGTCAGTCTCGGCATGAGCAATGAGTCATTATCTCCCCCATCATTGCTGTTTTTTACTTCCCTAGTGGGGATATGTATGGGCGTTTTAGGGGAAGGAGGAGTTGGAATGAGGAGGTGGGAATGAACCTCAGATTAGCAGCTGCCTGTAACTCAACAAGTGCCTGTTTGAATACACTAGAGGACACGATTCCCAGGATAGTTTCTCCTCTCTTCTCAATCTCAGAGTCGTTAAATGGATGCCAGTCTGCTCAGTCAAGGACGAAAAAATAATAGGAGCCAGAAGATATAAACGTTTCGCAAGGAGTCAATATTAGCATAAACTTTACTGCAGCAACCGTGCTGTCCTTCGCGACCGACAAGCTCCTTAATTTCTTGTACCCAAAGTCAATTGTGAATAGAACACCGTTGAGATATAGAACTGTCTTTTGGCGTTCTTTATATGCAGTCATGCATATCTAAGGAAATATAGTCTGCGACAAGCCAACAATATTGTCTCTGAGGCCAAATAATGCCTACCACAGAACATCTATACTAATCTTATTGAGGCAAGGGACCTAAACTTAATTGCATGTTCTTTACTGGGAGTCGAAATCAAGCCCAACATATTTCATGGGACTTTTATGATTTTCTGGGCAATATTTGTTTTTATTTTGTGCATACCCAATTTACAGGACATCGCTGTCAACTCCACCACTACTGTCGTTGATGTCTTGGCAAGTTAACGTTCAGTAGTTTGTCATTGCTTTCTGAACGACCGGCTCCAATAACAACGCGTTAAAACTCAGCGCGACACGGTCTGCTGCCAAATCGGTCGCAGCTGTGTTTCGAACGCAGGTAAGCGGAATTACGAACCGCGTCCGTAACGTCTTTGCCAATGAGACCGGCTAGGCAATATTATGTTCAGTATTATGTTTTGTCATTGCTTTCTCAACGACAGATACTCATACCATTGTTGACGATCAGCACACAACCATCTGCTTCCAAGTCGTCTGCAGCTGATTTCATTCCTGGTATCCGGGATTGTAAAATGCACTCGCTACCTCTTACCCCCAGACGCCGACAAGGAAGCTAAGAGCATTGTAATTACATAGACGCTACGGAAGACGCAATTGAAGAACTGCGGTGTTACCTTAAAAACTGAATATAATTACCTCCGCCGATCGTTTTCTCTAGTGTAGTCAGATCTTTGTTGTCACCGGTCTTTGGGCAGTTACGACCCTAGGAAGCCACACAGAGGCATGTTATGTAAGTAATGCAAAGAACTCTTTGACACAGTTAAGGCGCTGTGAGTAAATGGTGCTAATCCCATATTTTTACAGACCCTTTTATACTATTAAAGCACATTAAGCATATGATGCTAAACCCATATTTTAAAAGACCAATCAGCACGTGGTGGACCGCCTTTACGATGGCCGCCTTTATTTTCCAAGACGTTTTCTGGTACCTTTTTTAGGCTGGGCAGACTTGCGAGCCCATACCAATTTTTTTTTTAAATTCTCCCTAATGCAAATTCGATCCATTACAACTGGGTCGGCAGGCGAGCATACCCAGGGGCAGGCTGTACATAAAATCAAAGTATGCCTATATAATTTTGATCGAGTTATACCCTTTTCCTTCACTCTAAATGACATTTCCCTGTTCCAAATGAGCCAGATGCCAATACTGTAACAGCATTGAGACTGTCACATGCTATATGACCCTTCCGGAAAGATAGGCAAAGAACAATGAACATATATTATAGGTGTTGCAATGATGTACTAGTTATACATTGTTCATTCTGACGTCTGGATTCCATGTTTCAGGTGCTCAGTCTCAGTCGAATATGGCGGACGACGAGGCAAGTACCGATACTGTGATGGACTCTACCGCCATCGGCCACGTCTGTATACACGGTAGATCAAATCCGAACTTTGACAATCTGCCGGATATCAATATTGAATACAATGACGATGACGATGATGACGACGATGGCTTCCCCGACGACAGAGAGATTGTAGAAGATGAGAAAGCGAAAGAAACACCAAAGCTGAACGAAAGAACACCGTTACAGACAGTGCTGGTATCAGCACCTCCAGCTTGCACATTTAAAACAGTTTTGGCAAATCGCTCTAAATCACCTTGGCAACGCCAACAAGAGACGTTTTCTTCCTCCAGTGACAAGGAGTGTTTACTTGTTTTGAATTCTGACTATGTCAGTGAAGAGACTGGGTTGTGAGCTTTCTTGCAGAAAATACAACTATTTTATATGGTACGTTTTGTGGTTTTGGCTTGTCTTGATAACACTGTATTACTCTTTGTATTTGTGTGGGCGTGCTCTCGCACGTTGTGTGTTCCTCTTATGCTCCTGTTATATGTCAAGTTATTCAATTCGAAGACTGGCACGAAGTTTCCAACATGCCACTTCCATATTTCAAATTCGTGCTCGTAAACCAACTCGCGGGAAGATAATGTGATGAATTCTGCCTGCCCTCCAGAACTACATAGGTGATCTGTGACCTACGTTTTTGACAGCAATTTCTGACTGTCAGGACAATCTCTGTTCTGTACAAGTGGAGAGTTGGTTGCTAATTGTTAGAACTGATATAAAATAAAAGCTGTCCTGTTACATTAAAATGGCAAATTGCTGACTTTTTCCATTATGAATAACAACATAGTGAAAGTGTACAGAAGGAATACATCCGTTCTCTATCGCTTCTTTTCTTACTAAAAAAAAAGGCGGCTATCTCTTGGCCGATGTTTCTACAGAGTTGAGTGAGATGAGCTAAGAACTGACATCATTGCACTCAGGACATTACCATATGCACTTCCCGTCGTTCAACAGTCAGTGAAGAGTGACACTACTAATCTTTCCCACCGCTATCTGATTGAAAGTTCTCCAGGTCTTCCCTCTCAGTTTTGAAATTATCACAGAACCACTGCCAATATCATTCTTTCCACATAAGGTTCTCAATCTGCCCCCCCCCCCCTCCCCCACCTTATCCATTAGGAAAGTAATGATATTATTAACAACCGCCCCCCTCCCCACACACACACACACACCACACACACACACACACATATATATATATATATATATATATATATATATATATATATATATATATATATATATATATATATATGAGATCAACAGAAACGAGAGAAGCTGGAGGGGGGGGGGTGGCTTATACCCTCAGTACAGCATCATCCGTGATGTCTTTCATTCACACCTATCTGTCCTTTACCTCTTACAATAAACAGCACTGAGAGGAGCTGTGATATATATATATATATATATATATATATATATATATATATATATATATATATATATATATATATATATATATATATATATATATTATTGGATCAAGTTATGTGAGTCCATTCAAATCGCAAGTGATAAGGGAAACATCAGAAGCATGTATGAAGGAATAAAGAAAGCCTGTGGTATAGTGATCAAAAGAAATGCACCATTGAAAACCTTGACTGGAGAAATCATAACTGATAAGAAACAGCAGATGGACAGATGGGTAGAGCACTATTTAGAGCTTTACTCAAGTGAGACAAAAACTAGCGGATGATGCCCTCAACGCCATAGAGGCTTTACCAACTCTTGACCACCTGGACACACTTCCCACCATAACAGAAGTGAAGTGTGCTATAAATGAACTTGCATCTGGCAAGGCTTCAGGTAAGGATGGGATTCCAGTAGAGGTTATCCGGAGTGGGCAATGCACACTCACTCTACAGATCCACCAGCTAATAGAGCTATGCTGGCGAGAAGGTCAAGTCCCACAGGATTTCAAAGACTCAAGCATCATAACACTGTCAAGAACAAGGGCGATCGGAGCGACTGCAACAACTTTAGGGGTATCTCTCACTTCTGTGTATTGTTGGAAAAGTTTTGCCAGAATTGTTCTGCGCAGACTTCAAGTCCTAGGAGATCAAGTCTACCCCGAATCACAGTGCGGCTTCCCACAGAACCGGTCTACCATTGATATGATATTCTCATTGCGACAAATGCAAGAAAAATGCCGTGAACAGAATCAACCACTGTTTATTGCCTTCATCGACCTAACAAAGGCATTTGATTTGGTCAGTCGTGAGGGTCTGTTCAAGGCACTAAAGAAGATTGGCTGCCCACCAACTCTTCTGTCCATTGTGGAATCGTTCCACACAGGCATGAAGGGTATAATCAAGTTTGATGGTGCAACTTCTGAAAAGTTTGAAATCAAGAGTGGAGTTAAGCAAGGTTGTGTACTAGCTCCCACCCTCTTTGGAATATACTTTTCACTTCTACTGAAATATGCCTTTCGTCATCAGGATGGTGGTAAATACATTCACTCACGCTCAGATGGCGGCCTCTACAATGCTCAGAGATTGAAGGCTAAGACCAAAATTAGGAGGGTACTGATCAGAGAGTTGCTTTTTGCAGATGCTGCTGCAGAGAAGTGCGTGGGCATTTACAGCCCGTTCAGCGGGCCGAACCGTTCAAGAATCCAGTGGTGCCCACTCTATGACCACGAGCAGCATGACGATGGAGGTGATGGCAGTTACACAGGCTTTCGTATGGCTGGAATCACAGCATTATACTAACGTGTGTGTACTAAGTGATTCAATGAGCATGATTCAGAAAGTCGAAGCTGGATCTGTACGTAGACAGTGGACTGAGTCGCTGCGGAAGTCTGTTGTCCGTAAAGTCAACTTCATCTTCGTCCCGGGAAATGCGGGAGTCGAGGGAAATGAGCGAGCTGATAAACTGGCTGGCTCTGCATCCCCTGTAGATGGCCAGCCCATGGATCGTGCCGATGTTATTAACGTCCTCAAAGATATGGCGAGAACAGAGGACTTTGACGTCAGTGAATCCACATCGCTGTCCAGGATGAAAGACTTGGGAGTAAGAATCGGCACTGCCAGACGCGAGAGGTACATCGGACAAACAAGGCGCCTCGTCAACCAACACAGAACTGGCACTATTAGCCACCGGACGCTGATGCATATGCTGGGGGGGGGGGGGAAGGATATGAGCACCTATGAACATGTCCATAGTGCAATGAAGATACCCCAACTGATACCTGATAACTGATGCTGCAGTTACGACCCACTCTGAGGAAGAATTGCAATGTCTACTATCTGCATTCTCCACTGCTTGTTCTGAATTTGGTTTAACAATTAGCAAAAAGAAGACACAGATTATGTCACACGATGCACATGGGGTACCATCAATCTTTATTGACGACGCCGAACTGGAGATAGTAGACCATTTTACATATCTAGGATCAGTGGTAAATAGCAAACTATCTCTAGATCAGGAAATCAACATCCGGATTGGTAAGGCAACAACAACAATGAACAGGTTAAGAAAAAGAGTCTGGGAGAACAGGAAGCTTACTGCCAAAGCAGAAGTCCTTGTCTATCAAGCCTGTGTCCTTAGTACTCTTCTTTATGGCAGTGAAACCTGGACAAGAGAAATGTTTTAAACAGGTTTCATATGCGGTGTCTGGGAAGAATTCTTGTATTAAGCGGCAAGACAAAATCACAAATACTGAAGTTTTGGAAAGATCAGGTTGTGTGACGGTTTATTCCATGCTCAGTCTTCGTAGACTTAGATGGATAGGACATCTTAGGAGGATGGATGATGATAGAATACCAAAGGAAACCTTTTTGGTGAAATACAGATGGGTAAGAGATCTCAGGGTCGGCCTCTACTACGATACAAAGAAGTGTGTAAACGGGACATGATTGATACAGGCATTGGTAATGCACAGTGGGAGCAAGTCGCCGTTGAACGTGTTGCATGGAGGGCAAAGATCAGAAATGGAATAAAGACAAAGTAGAAAATTATTGCAGATAAGTGTCACACACCGAGCGTGTGAGATGTAAGATGGTGCATGATGGTGGAAATGACCACGTTTTCACATGCACCCACTGTGAAAGAACATTTACAGCGCGAATTGGCCTTATCAGTCACATTCGCTACCGTCATAGGTAAAAGTTATTATGCCTTTTTAAAGCACAAACTATCGTCTGTCAAGACGGCAAGGTGCCAATGAATATATATATATATATATATATATATATATATATATATATATATATATATATATATATATATATATATATACAATATGCATACATACGCACACACACAAACACACATATATGTATATATATATACATATACCTAATAACCATCCGCATATTCTATTGATTCATACATACAGACATATTTACTTATGTATTTGCGCATACACACAGAATAGCATGCACAGTATGGTTGCTATCCTGCGGGGGGATTATTTGGTCCGGGAGGAATGGTGACATCCTTATGGGTGCACACTATATTGCGTATGAAAGGAGTGCCACGAGTGGCACTACAAGATGCACAGGTAACTACGTACTAGTTTGGTCACTCGGAATCTTCCCGAGAGAGACAGAGTAAAACATAACTTTTTTATAGAAATTACTTATAGTTGGAGACAGGGATAGGGTGACAACTGGGAGGGTGTGGAAGCAAGACAGTGGGGAGGGGGAGGGGAAATGTCTTCGATTAGATGAAGCTATGCTGGGTGTTGAGGCCAAGTGGTGTTAGGCACCCCATAGAGAATACGAGCCGGTATTCTATATTTTTGCGATGTTTAGCACCAGACGAGCAAGACTTGATGGCAGTGACCTGGACATCGGAAGCACCGTGGTGATTTGCGCGACTGAAGTGGGTGGAGACAGGTTTAGGGGCGTTATTATGGATGTCCAGCAGATGTTGGCGGAATCTGTCGGCTAGCTTGAGGACAATCTGACCAATATACTTCATATCACACCGTTTGCAAATGATTACATAAATTATGTTACGACTGTTACGCCACTTTTCACGCTATAGTCTAGACATTCACTTTAAACCAGGGGTGGCCAACCTTTTCAGCAGGCGGGCCAAATTTCAGAAATAATATTTCCTGCCGGGCCACGCACCTACTTTTTGTTTGTTTGTTAATTAAAGTAAACAAGCAATCGTCCTACAGCTTCGACCACATCTTCGCTTCTCAGTAGGTGAGATCGTGGTCAAACGCTTGCCTGGTTTAGTGTATATTTATTTATTTATTTATTTATTTATTTTTTGAACAAAATAAAACATAACTGAGAATCAAACATATTTATTAGACAATTTAAAAATATTTAAAAGTGAGACATCTGACTTTGTTTTGCAGAACTAGGTGCATCAAAATTGATCCCGACTGATGTCGCTACACGCAAACAGTTTTCCAAATGAACATCAGTAATTCGTGTTCTCACTTGTGATTTGATGTGCTTCATGCAACTAAAAAGT
>JACEFZ010008366.1:1615000-1620000 GCA_014155875.1 Cepaea nemoralis
CTGCTTGCTGCTCCTTCTGCAAGGTTTGCAGGTCTTCCCTGGTGAACACCCGACTGTGATCCTACAGCAACACTCCCAAGTCTTCAATGTTAATCTCCAACCCCAAGTGAGCGCCTATCTACAGTTTCATTCATCACACTCACTAGTTCTAAACTCTCAAAATCGTCGCCTTTCACATTATCTAGCCACAATGTCTTCCAGGCAGAGTTCGGTATCCTCAAAGAAACTCACTCTCATGCTTTTACTTTTCACCTACCTAACCCAATGGAAACCATTGATTTGATCTTTCCAGTAATCTCTGAGGGTAAGGCTGTGCAAAGAGTTTGGAACAAACTACTACCCGAAGTAGGAGAAGAACAATGTGAGTTCCAAGAAGGCAAAGGTGCTGTAAATGCTGTGTATATGATGAGAACATTAATTTAACGTTCTATAGAAGTAAATAAAGATCTACGTCTTTGCGTTATTAACTACACAATGGCTTTCGATAACATAAGACATGTCAACATGATGAAGCTGCTTGCAGATTTACAAGATGATGGGAAAGACCTTAGACTAATAAAATAACATATATTCGAAACAACAAGCTGCCATGCAGATTGGTAATGAAGTAGGTCAGTATCAGCAAATTAAGAGAAGTGAGCGATAGGCATGTGTAGTGTCTCCAGATTGTTTCCCTTGTACAGTGAAAATGTTTTCAGACATTTAGAAGATATGAGAGGAATCACCATTGGGGGACGTAACATCAATAACATTAGATATGCAGATGATACAGTATTGATTGCAGACAATGAGCAGGATCTGCAAAATCTAGTAGTTGCACAGTGACTAACTAGGATTAGAATTAAATTGTAAGAAGACACAGATTATGGTCGTCACTAGGAAGAAGGAAATACCGCAATGTAATTTACAAGTAAATGGGAATATTCTTAAACAAATGAATCGGTACAGTTATCTTGGAAAAGTAATAACACATGATTGGAGATGCCTTGAAGAGATTAAAACAAGAATAGCCATGGCGAAGGAAGCCTTTTGCAAGATGAAAATCATACTGACCAATAAAAAGATATCAATTGAAACGAGAAAAAGAGTGTTGAAGTGCTACATAGAACCTGTACTATTGTATGGATGTGAAGCGTGGACAATGAGCAGACAAGCTGAAAAACATCTGATAGTTGTGGAAATGTAGTTTCTGAGGAGAATGCAAAGAATACCATGGACAGAAATAAACACCAATGACAAAGTCCTATAAGACATAAAAACCGTATACTGATTAGAGAAATTAGACGCAGTCACAATTGTTTGGACACGTTATGAAAAGACATAAATTGCAGAACTTGGTAATAACTGATAAGATTGATGGGAGGGGGGAGAACAAGGGGAAGGCAGAGAAGTAATTACCTGGATGACTTGGCCATGTGGTATGGCCTAGACAAGAACACAGATCTGATCCACGACTCTGGTGATCGTGTGAGATGTCAAAGAATGACCATCCACGCTTATCAGCATGACACATGATGATGATGATTGCTTGAGTTATTTTCACACCAGAAAATCTTTGAAACAGGAAATGTGTGCACATTTCTTGAAACTTGCATAGGTTTGCTGATCTGGGAGATGGATTAGAAAGATGATTTTATAGGGTAACAATTTTCTTTTAATGAAACTGAACTCCTAATGCCCGCTCTGTGGTGTAGCGGTTACGGACGCATTTCGTAATCCTCATATCGGGTTCTAAACACAGCTGCGGGTGATTTGGAAACAGGTGTGAGTGTCGGTCGTTCAGAAAGCAATGACAAACTACTGAACGTAAATTTGCCAAGAAATCACCAACAGCCTAAAATGCTAAAACCTATATCCTGGGACGGATATACGACTAACTAACTCTGAAATCAAAGCTTCATCCAATCCTGGTGTGTTGAGACATTGTCCATGTTAAGCGGGGTCTCTTTCTCTAGACAGACTTGTACACTTGAGTAAAACACCGCACGAGTCCAATTAGTTTTTTTTTTTTTTTAAAACTGTCTTACTATCCAAACATGAGTATTAGACCACGTCATATTCAGCTTCCTTTGTATCATTTTTTTTTCGCATATCCTTTACGGGACATCGCTGTCAACATCAGCATCTTTCAGCTGATTGTTGATTTCTTGGCAAGATTACGCTCAGTAGTTTACCATTGCTTTCTGAGCGGCCAGCTCACATACCCCGTAAGTTACCGACGCGGAGAGAACCTTGTATTACATTATAATGTTTAAATACTTTGCGGTTTTAAGACGTGCATTCATGCAATGGTTATAGTTTGCACGCCCAACAGTATTATAGTAACACAAATGTGTTCTCTAGGTTTCCATAGACACGTGCCCTAGCAATGCCTCTTATTTTGGTGTCATAAATTCCGAATATGTCGACATTTGCTTATATGGACACATGTTTTCTGGTGAAGAATTTCCCACCACTAGATCTGACACGTTGAGATGCGTTGAGTCAAGAGCTGAGATCTTACACATTGAGATGAGTTGAGTGAAGAACTGAGATCACAACAACAGCGACATTCCAATGCGTGCTCCATCCTCATCTTCAACAGCCAGCGAAGAGTTCCAATACTAGTGGTGCCAGTATCAGACTGATTATGTGTCCGTCTGGCCTTTTCTCGGAGTGCTGAGTATCTTACAGATCTTCTGGTCAAATATTACTACTGTTTGTGCACATGAAGACATATAGTCCACAATGTTAAGAGTCCACGGAAATTTACCAGATTTATTTTAAAGGATATATGAAATGGTCTTTGCGTTTTCACATGGTTGTTTAGCTTGAAAATGAGATTATACAATTATATTAATTATAATAATTGGTGTAATTAGCAAATATTGTGTGAACATTTACGGCACATTCAGTGGGTCGAACCATTTAAAAAGCCAGTGGTGCTCACTCTATGACCACGAGTAGCACGGACGATGGAGATGATGGCAATAACACGGGCTTTTATATGGATGGAATCACAGAATTATACCTACGTTTGTGTACTAAGTAATGCAATGAGCATGACCCGAAAGTTCGAGGCGGGTTCTGTGCGTAGACAGTGGATTGATTATCTGCCATAGTATGCTGTCCGTAGGGTCGTCTTCATCTTTGTTCTGGTACATGCAGGGGTTGAGGGACCTGAACGATCTGATAAACTTGCTTATTGCATTCCCTGCAGATGGCCAGCCCATGGATCGTGCCGATGTTATTAATGTCCATAGAAAGATGTCGAGAGCCTAGGTCGTTGACGCCAGTGAATCCACATCGCTGTCCAGGATGACTCGGGAGTGAAAATTGGCATGGCCAGACATGTGAAGCTCATTTATATAACGAGCGGCCTCGTAAATCAACACTGAACTGGCACTATTAGACACTGATACATATGTTAGGTTGGAGGATCTGAGCACGTTCGGACTTGTCCGGAGTGCAAGGATGACACCCCAACATATAACATATGAGATTAATTACATAGCAATATCAAATTAACATTATTCAGTACATGAATTCAACATACACACCGATTCTATCCGATATTTTCTGAGAGATACGCAACATGTCTCTCATCCATTGGCTTAAATCTCTAGCCATAAAGCTTACACGGCACATCTGAATGCTAAAAATGCGTGTTCCTAGCAGGCAACTTAATAAAGAGAATCCAGCGGCGTATAAAAGGATTACGCGTGATACAGGCAAACGGAGTAAAGGATGGTGATAAATGAAGGGAAGAAAATATAAAAACGAAAAGAGAGATTATTTTAAGAAAAGAGGAAAGATTCAGAAAGTAAGAACGACAACGTAAGTTAGGGAAAGAAGGTGGCAATAGAAAAGCGGTAAGGAGAAATACTTTCTTCTATATTTATATATCATGCGGATATTTTTAAAAATTGACCTGATCCCTCGGGTCGACCCAGCCTAAAATGGGCACCAAGAAATGCATTAAGAAGTAAAGGCAGCGGGCGTCATACCGACCACATCAGCCATCGAGTGTCGGTTGGTCCTTAAACATATGGATCTAGCACCGTATACCCGAAGCGCTCATTTGCATATATCTTATGGCGTGTAACAGGGTCCTTGACTAGACTACACGTGACCACGTGATGTGTTTAACTGTCGTAATCGTAATCCTCTGGAAACTATATATGCAAATGTTGCGTGTATGGATGTGTATATGTTTATATCAGATTATAGTACAGGTACGCAATACAGTGTTACAAATAAGAGCACATATATACATTGTTTCGGATTCGTAGAAGATACTACAAAGAGAACGACAGACAGACGAGACAGACAGACAGACAGACGAGACAGACAGACGTGACAGACAGACAGACAGACGAGACAGACAGACAGACAGACGAGACAGACAGATAGACGGGAAGAAATGCTTTCTTTAGAAAGAAACAAGTTAGTCGACAGATCATCCTCATTGCACAGACAGACGAGACAGACAGATAGACGGGATAGATAGATAGATAGATAGATAGATAGATAGATAGATAGATAGATAGATAGATAGATAGATAGATAGGTAAGTAGGCAGGAAGGAGGTAGGTAGGTAGGTAGGTAACTAGATAGGTAGGAAGGAAGGAAGAAAGAAAGAAAGAAAGACAGATAGACAGAAAGAAAGAAACAAGTTAGTTAGTCGACAGATCATCCTCATTGCACATCGAACCATTCAGTCCATAAGTGCTCGGATCCCCTCCTCAGCAAATCCCGCAGCGTGCAGCGGCTCACGACACCAGATCTGTGCTGGTTTATTAATCTTCTTTGGCTTCCTGCATAGTGTCCTTTGTTTGGCCACAAATATTTTAACTTGCAGTTCCCGCAGTTTGGCCATGGATGTACATTCACAATCATCACTTGGTTCTCGCAAACGACTTACTTCTCGTAGAGCATTCAGTAAATCAGCCTGGTCCATGGCTCGTCCGCCATCCACAGTAGTCTTACCTGCAAGCCTGTCAGCCTACTCATTTCCTTGG
>JACEFZ010008366.1:1625000-1627540 GCA_014155875.1 Cepaea nemoralis
CTTGCTTATGATCATTCTTACAGCGTGGGTTCCTCGTCGCGGGCTGCGGCATGAGGGGCTGGTCCGCTTACGCGTGTCTGGTCCTTCCTAGTGTTCGTGCGTCGGGAGGATGTGAGTGGGCGTCGTCGTAGTGGTCTCCGCCGTGTCTGTCGTCTCTCGCTTCGGTCGGCGGGCGGCGGTCGGGGGGGCGGGGCTGTCGTCCGCGTTCTGCATCCGTGCCTGCGCCGTCAGTCGGGATGCGCCTGCGGCTTAAGCGAGGATGACTTCTGCTTTCTTCGTGCGCGGTCGCCGCGGCGGTCGGATGGCAGGGCGGCAGGCGAGGGAGGCTTCGGAGGCTTGCGGATGGGACGGCACGAGGGGACCGGCCTAGGGGTCTGCGGTCGTCGGGGGGGCGCCTGAGGGAAGAAAGGGAGAAGGAGGGCGGCGGCGCAGCGCGGACGGGCGCCGAGGAGGTCGGCGCCAGCGGGTATCCCGCCTTACGGCGCTATCGCCTTAGCTGGCGAGAACTGAGGGGCATGTGCTGAGGGGCAGCGGTCCGTGGAGGTGGCCGTGATATGCTGGCGCGTCCAGCGGGTCGTGGGCGGAGTCGTAGCGTGAGGCGGGGGGCCTGCCCGGTGTCTTCGTTCCTCGGAGGCCGGCGGTAGCGGGCTGGTGTAGGGCGAGGCACTGTTCGCTTTATTTCTCGGCCGTCGGTCGTGGAGGAGCGGAAGCGGCGCCGCCCGGAAAGGAGGATGGAGATGTGAGGGAGAAGGAGGCAGGAGGAGGAGGGGGGGCGGCGGAGGATGAGGATGAGGATGGCGAGGAGCGGAGGGAAGATAGGGAGTCGAGGAGGAGTTCGGTAGGGAGGATTCGATGTGGGGGGTATGAACAGGTGAGATGAAGAGGAGAAGAAGAGGGAGAAGGAAGAGGGAGGAGGGAGATGGGATGAAGGAGGAAGAAGAGGAGGAGGGTGGAGGGAGGAGGTAAAAGTGAGCAGTAGAGGGAGGAGGAGACGAGAGGAGGAGAGAGTTTCGCGCCATTCTTCGAATTCAATACTCGTCCGTAGTTCTTTCTTTCTTCTCTTTCTTTCTACTTCTTTCTCCTCTTCTCTCTCTTCTTCCCTTCTACAACAACGAGCAGAAAACTTCCTTACACATAAAAAGAATGACAATTGTTATTGATATTGCCGTGGCATCATGCGAATGCATATCATCAGCAGAGTTGATCCAGAAAACCAAGACTGAGATCTACGCAGAGCCGTGAACGCCTACGCCAGTCGCACGGCACTTGATTATTATGATTGCCGTGTGACGAATTCCTGTATGTCACGTCCCCCCCCCCCCACCTCCTTTGATTCTTCCCTTTCCCGTAGCGTTTTGGTTCTTGGGTATTCTTTCAATCATCATCATCCATATATTTACGAAGTAATTTGGGAGGGGGAGGAGGGTAGGAGGAGGAAGAAGAAACAAACTAAGACATTGGCAGCGCTGGAATGAAGGAAAGGCGTGTAAAAATTTCATCATCTCAATCGGATGAGTCCGTTAGCGAACAATAAAGGACATTACATGAATCAGACATACAGACCGACAGACAGACAGAACAGAAGACAACAGACAAGACAGACGGAGATCGCAATTATATATAAGAAGTATATATATCTAGCTGCCCTGCCCGGCTTCGCCAAGACCTTGGTGTGTAGCATCTGCATTTAATTCATATAGTAGTCATATAAGTTCTCGTTCCCGTTACCGACTGTCTGTCCTGTCCTGTCTGTCTGTGCCTGTCTGTTTGTTTGTCTGTCTGTCTGTCTGTCGGTCTGTCTGTCTGTCTGTCTGACCCGACCGCATTGCCCAGTCTCTGGTGTGGAGCATCGCATTTACTTCATATAAGTAGTCATATAATTCCCGTTCCCTACTGTCTATCCTGTTCCTGTCTAATCTGTTCTGTCACTGTCTGCCTGACCCTCCCGGCTTCGCCCTCCCTTGTGGTGGAACCTCTCATTTAATTCATATAATAGGCATAAGTTCTGTTTTCCGTTCCCGTTACCGACTATCTGTCTGTCTGTCTGTCCTGTCTGTCTTCTGTCTGTCTGTCTGTCTGTCTGACCCGGCCCGGCATCGCCCAGGCTCCTGGTGTGAAGCATTCGTCATTTAATTTATATGAGGATCATATCATTTCCTGTTCCGACTGTCTCTCGTTTGTCTGTCTGTTCTTCTGTCTGCCTGACCATGTCCGGCTTCGGCCCATCCCTGGTGGGGAACATCTCATTTAATTCATATAAGTAGTTCATATAAGTTCTCATTAAAATTCATCAACAACAAAAAGTTATTTAATTTTTTATTTTTTTTTGACAATTCAAAGCTGTTATATGTAGGTAGGTATGTTGGTAGGTAGTAGGGGGTAAGGTATTTCTGACGACAGACAGACAGACAGCCAGACAGAACATACATACAGACAGACAGACAGACATTAGGTAGGTAGGGTAGGTGGTAGGTTAGTAGGGTATAGTAGTCTTTCCGACGACCGACAGACAGACGACAGACAGACAGACAGACACAAAA
>JACEFZ010008367.1:0-37500 GCA_014155875.1 Cepaea nemoralis
CCTATTCCTCCCTACTCCTCTCCTCCACTTTCTCCTCCTCGCTACCGCCTATCTCTTCCTCACTCTCTCACTCTACACTCCTTGGTTGTCCAATCTCTTCACCTCCTCCCTAGCTCCATTCTCACTCTCTTCCTCCTCCTCCTCCTCCTACCTCCTCGCCCGCCTCTTTTCCTTCCTACTCCTTCGCGCCTCCGCCTCCCCTTCTCCTCCCTCTTGTTTTTCTCCTCCTTCTCCCCCTCCTACCACTCTCCCCTCATCCCTAATCCTCCTCGCTCCTTCTTCCTCCCTCGCTCCTCCTTCGCCTCCTCTCCTCCTCATCCCTCATCATCCTCCATTCTCCTCCTCCCTCCTCCTCCTCCCTCTACCTCCTCCCTCTCCTCCCTTCACCTTCCTCTCCTCTTCCTCCTCACTCCCATCCTACCTCATCCCTCTCCTCTCCTCTCTTCCTCCTCCCTCCTCCTCCTCATTCCCTCTACCTCCTCCCCTCTCCTTCATCATTCCTCCTCCTCCCTCTTCCTCCTCATCCCCCTCATCCTCTTCCCTCCTTCTCCGCCCTCCTCCTTCTCCCTCTTCCTCCCTCTTCCTTCTCCCTCCGCCTCCTCCCTCCTCCCACTCTCTCCTCCTCCTCCCTCCTCCTCCCTTTCCCTCCTCCTCCCTCTCCTCCTCCCTCCACCTCCTGCGTTCCTCTCCTCCTCCCCTCCTTCTCCCTTCTCATCCCCCTTCCTCCTCCCTACTCCTTCTCCTCCCTCCTCCTCCTCCCTTCCTCCTCATCCCCCTCATCCTCTTCCCTCCTTCTCCGCCCTCCTCCTTCTCCCCTCTTCCTCCCTCTTCCTTCTCCCCTCCGCCCTCCTCCCTCCTCCTACTCTCTCCTCCTCCTCCCTCCTCCTCCCTCTCCCTCCTCCTCCCTCTCTCCTCCCCCTCCTCCTCCTGCGTTCTCCTCCTCCCTCCTTCTCCTTTTCCTCCTCCCTCCTCCTCCCCCTCCTCCTCCACCCTACTCCTTCCTCCTCTTCCTAATCCCTCCTCCTCCCTCCTATTCCTCCCTATTCCTCATGTCTCCTGTCTCCTCCTCCCTCCTCCTCCCTCCTCTTCCCTCCTCCACCTCCCTCTTCTTCCTCCCTCCTCCATTTACCCAAGACAGACAGACAGACAGATAGTCGGGAACGGGATCTTATATGACTACTTATATGATTTAAATGAGATGCTCTCCGCCATGGGCTGGGCCGGGTCAGACAGACAGACAGATAGATAGACAGACAGACAGACAGACAGACAGTCGGGAACGGGAACTTATATGACTACTTATATGAATTAAATGAGATGCTCCCCACCAGGAGTTGGGCGATGCCGGGCCGGGTCAGACAGACAGACAGATAGATAGTCGGGAACGGGAACTTATATGACTACTTATATGAATTAAATGAGATGCTCCCCATCAGGGTCTGGGCGAAGCCGGGCCGGGTCAGACAGACAGACAGATAGACAGACAGACAGATTGTCGGTAACGGGAACGAGAACTTATATGACTACTTATATGAATTAAATGAGATGCTCCCCACCAGGGTCTGGGCGAAGCCGGGCCGGGTCAGCTAGTATTATATATATATATATATATATATATATATATATATATATATATATTCTATACATTGTATGCCTGGCCTGGAGGGTGTTGGGTGGGTGATGGGCTCCATTGTGATGTAAACGACAAAAGATGAAGACAGAAAGGAAAATTAAGGTGCAGCAGCAGCAGACGAAGAGGAGGAAGGGAAGGAATGAGTGGAGGTAAAAGATGACAAGGAGGAGGAGGAGGAGAAGAAGTGGAGGGGGATATGAAGAAGAAAAAAGAAAAACTGGAGGAGATGAATAGGGCGATGAGGAAGAAGATGAGAAGAGGAGGAGAGAAGAAGAAGAAGAAGAAGAAGAAGAAGAAGAAGAAGAAGAAGAAGAAGAAGAAGAAGAAGAAGAAGAAGAAGAAGAGAAAAGAGAAGTAGGATGAGAAAGGGCAGAAATATAAATAAGCCGGAGCAGTTAGATGTTTCACACAATGTCTGCGGCATAACGTAACTTCCAGTGTATTGTTTTTGTTTTTGTTTTTGTTTTTTGTGTTTCGCATATCCTTTACAGGACTGTGCAGTTAACACCGGCATTTTTCAGCTGCTGTTGATGTCTTGGCAAGATTACCTTCAGTAGTTTGCCATTGCTTTCCGAGCGACTGGCTCACATACCCCTGTATGTAACCAACACGACGCGATCCGCTACCGACTCTCGAGCAGCTGCGTTTCCAGTGTATTAGTTAGTTGCATATCCTTTACGGGACGTCGCAGTCAACACAAGCATTTGTTTGGGTGCTTGTAATTTCTTGGCAAGTTTACGC
This sequence comes from Cepaea nemoralis, assembly GCA_014155875.1. Lineage (NCBI taxonomy): Eukaryota > Metazoa > Mollusca > Gastropoda > Stylommatophora > Helicidae > Cepaea > Cepaea nemoralis. The sequence goes on from JACEFZ010008367.1 coordinate 2,375, forward strand.
ACAGTGGTTTGCTATTCATGAACGACCGGCACTTATGCCATTTTATAAAAACCAGTGCACTTGTGCAGAGATATAATCACATTGAGCCGGGAGTGCAGGGAGTGGCCAGCAGGGGCCACGGAAGTGGAAATCCAGCAACTAATTCAGGATAATGTTCGCCCGGGTGATGTGATTATCTTCACAGATGGTTCGGTGTTGAGAGGTAGTAGAAGTGCCTGGGGTTTCTTGGGAAAGGCTAATGGTCGACGTTTGGTGCAGGAGAGCCTGGCATGTGATACCACAACATCTAGCTTAAGAATGGAGGTGGAGGCAGTCAGTGCAGCTTTCCGCTGGATGGAGAATACGATACACACACACATCGTGATTGTAAGTGACTCAGAAAGCATGCTGAGTAGGGTGAGGATAGGCAAGCTTCGTGCAGAGTGGCTTGCTTCGCTTCGGAAGTCACGGGTGGCAAGCATCGTCTGGATATTTTCTCCGGGGCATGCTGGTGTGCTGGGGAATGAAAAGGCAGACAGATTGGCTGGCTTCGCAAAACTTGGTGGAGTATTGATGCATGATAGGGCAGACGTGGTTGCGGCCTTGTGGGAGCACCTGTACACCTCGGAGGAGCAAATGGATCACCATGGTCTGGCAAGAATGCGACAGCGAGGAGTGACGAGGGGATCTGGCCGATGCTCGACGCTTAGAGGAAAGGCGAGACGCACATATAATCAGATTGTTACTGGTACTATTGGGGTTGGAACTCTTCGCTGGCTTCTGAGGATGGGGACGGAGCGCTTATGGGAATGCCCCGAATGCTGTGATGTCGGTTCCTAAATCAATCAATCAATCAATTAAACACCAGTGCAGGGTGGTCTGCTGTCAAATCTCCCGCAGCTGTCTTTCGAACGCCATATGCGGAAATAAGAACTGCGTCCGAAACACCATCGCCACGGCGCAGGAATCTAGTGTACTAAAAGATACAGTTTTAATGACTGTACAATGTTTGAAAATATTTCCGGTCCAAGTTTTGTATTTACCTATTATGTTGCATGAGCTTTACAGAGGGTGAATACAAAACTTGGACCGGCAATATTTTCAAACACGGCAGTCATTAAAAATGCACCCTATAGTAATATGTATTCACAGGCACAACGTACTACACATCTCCGTCTTCTTGACGCTTTATTCGGTATTCTGCATGTGTCGGAAGACCCTGGGGTCGAATATCCCCGCTTTCTGTTCTGTTTAATTTTAGATCCAGGATTTGTTCAGTGAGAATAAATGAAAATTTAGACAGGTGTTTTCTTTTACGTAAATGGAAGTTGTGTGTAATGTTAGTGTAAATTGCATTGTATGTAAATGGGCGTTTACTTTTACGTACGTAGAGGTTGTGGTTTAATTAGCGGAAGTTGTGTTTTACGAAAGTGAAAGCTCTTTTACGTAACCAGAAGTTATGTTTTACGAATATAAAATATATGTGTTTTACGAAAATGAAAATTGTTTTACGTAAGCGGAAGTTTTATGTTTTACGTAATTAAAATATATGTTTTTACATAAGTGGGAGTGCTGTTTTACATATGTGAAGGTTATGCTTTAAAGTAAATGAAAGCTCTATACTGCACACATTGAAAACTATGTTTTACGTTAGTGCGAGCTGTTTTTTAGGTAAGTGAAGGCAGTGTTTCATGTAACTGGAAGCTGTGTTTGACGTAAGCGGTAGCTGTGTTGTACGTAAGTGACAACAATGTTGTACGTTGTTTTATGTGAGTAGCTGTACTCTTATTAACGCGCTCAACGATCATATTTACCTGCTGATTTTGGCTGGTGGCCATGTTGACATTATCACTGTCAATAAAGCTGAACTTAATAATTGTGTACATACACATACATCCATTCACACACACACGCACGCGCACGCACGCACGCACGCACGCAGAGTCATACTTACACTGAATTATTGTGTTTTAACGTGAGATATGAGATGAAGTTACCCATCCCTTAGACCCCAGGATCAAAACTCAATTCGGGCACTGAGCAGAACACAGCCAGACCGTCATTTTTAAACTCTAAGCAGGACACTGTATTCAACAAGTCCGCTTTACGAAATGGCTGTCTAGTATTATTCCTCTACCAAAGTCTAGACTATAGCACAGATGCTGCAGATATGCTCTTTCTTCGGTATACTCAAAACGCAAACTTGACCCACCCTATACACTTCTGTTGTCTCATCTCATCACCTCATCTTGTTCCTCTTGTATCTTGCTGTGTCGAGGTGAAGCATAATCAGCGAGAGAGTATCCGTCCACGGGCTTCACATGATATATCGAGATTCCCACGGACATTGGTATTCCTTTACCCATCGTTTATATGGTCGGTCTCTACTTCTTGTTCCTTTGTTGTATCTTCCTTCTTCTCACTTCTGGGAGCGCCAAACAAACAATACTGTGTGTGTTTATTTATGAACTATCTTAGCGGCCTCATAGTGTTCCTCTGTTGAATCTGCACCTTATAATCACCAGGTGAAAGAGGGCCATTGCGTATCCAATGACCACCCCAGCAGCTATGCTCGAGGTAGCTTTGGTACTTGTAGACGCCTCCATGTTGGACAGGTCAAGGGGTAGGGATTAGACAAAGAGATAGACAAACCTGCTGCCTTTATGTAGACGGGGGAATGTCGCAGGCTAGAGGAAACAACCCCGACATAATACTTGCCCAAATCGAATGTACTGAGCCACCAGGGGATAGTGAACGCACTTTCGCAATCTCGCCATACTAAGTTTCAAGTCAGTCGCAGGCTTTGCGTTGATTTTCACAATGGTATACGCGTCGGCTGTTCTAAAAGCAATGGTGAATTCATCAAATGGCGTAGGTGTCCATGTCTCTCCACAGATCTCAGTTCCTGGTGTTCTGGATCAGCTCTTTTGATGATATTCTTCAATGTCACCGTCTCAGTCCATCAAGCATCATTTCTCTGTCTTCCCCCGCTTCTTTTCCCACTGATCTTATCACTTGTCACGATGTTATCCAATGCCTCTCTTCTCGTAACAAGATCAGCTGTGATGTCGGTTCCTAAATCAATCAATCAATCAATCAATCAATCGTAACATGATCAAAGATGTTCTACTGTTAGGTCTTTCAGCCAAACTTTGTTAGTTATTCTGGCAGTCCAAGGGATTCGCAACATTCGTTTCAGAAACCACACCCCCCTTACTTCTTAATTCTTTCTATATCTGTTCATTCACTTGCCATGATTCACTGGCATCTGACAAAACATAACATAACATTCCAGCCTTCTCTTTCTTACATGCAATGACAGTGACTTATTGCATAATACACTTTTCATGTTCTGAAATGCAGCTTTTGTTTGACCTAATCTGCACTTAATCTCTGTGGTTCATATTCCATCAGTTGTAATTGCCCCTAGGTATTTAAAAGCATCAACGCGTAGGTATGATATTCCCTTCTATTGTTATCTCACATTTTGAGACATTAAATATTTTGATATAACTATTGTTTCTGATCTCTTGATATTAAAGGAAATTCCTGGTTTTTTTTTTTTGTGTTGTGCACTCTCTGTTACTACGATGACCAAAAGCTGTTGTAGATTGTGTCGCATTTCCGGCATGACAATTGCATCATCTGCAAAGCGTGGGTTATTGTTTTAAATATATATATTACAACGTTCATCTAGTATTCCGAGCCTCTTATTGATCTCTCCTCTCTATTTCGCTTTAGAGGGAGAGCGAGAAGAGATTCTGCGACAACAATACACATGCATACACTTATAAATACACATTTATACTGGATGTTAATATGTGTGTGAGAGTGAGTGACAGAGAGAGAGAGAGAGAGAGAGAGAGAGAGAGAGAGAGAGAGAGAGAGAGAGAGAGAATGTGTGTCTAAGACTAATATTCACGAATTGTATATATTATTAACATTGTGTGCATTTAGTATCAACAATCCTGTATCATATTAATTAATACTTGTATCTTTATTGTCATTATTTTTTTCTCTCAACTATGTAATGGATGTCTTTATTGTAAGATCCAGTTGGTCTAATGATGTGGTTTATGTATCTTTGGAATCAATGCCGGATTTGGAACATGTCAGTTCAATTTGTGTAAATGTGTGCATCATAACTTTTTGGCTTCAGATGATCGTGTTAAGAAATAAATGATTCTATTTTAAAATCACTAGTGGTGTTTGGATAATATTGTAAGTTTCCCAGTTTGTCAACAGCCGTATAGATTTATAAATGAATCATCTCTAATGGTGATTTGATAACACGTTATCTTTCACAGTTGATCAACAGAGTCATGTGGTTTTATAAATGAGTCATCGTCAACGATGATTAGATAGCACGTCATGTTTCAGTTGATCGTCAACAGAGGCCTGGGCTTTTATAAATGAAACATCGCCAATGGTGTTTAGATAATAAAGCAACCATCATAACTGATCAACAAAGGCAACTAGGGCACTAGAACTGGATCAATTCGAATGGTGAATAGATAACGCGGCTGGTTTCACGATTGATTGACATAGGCAAAGGGTTTTTAGATCTGAATCACTGGTTTTTAGATGGTGTTTAGATAATGCAACAAATTTTAAAGTTGAGAGAGAGGCATTTGGTTGTATAAAAGAAACATCGCCAATAGTGTTTAGATAATACACCGCTCTATGCTTGTGAAATCATGACTGTTTACCAGCGACACGCTATGAAATTAAACCACTTCCACACAGTCTTCCTTGGGAAGCTACTGAACATCAAATAGCAAGACAAGATCCCAGATACTGAAGTCTTAGATAGAGCGTCCATGCCCAGTATCCACACTCTACAAATGAAGAATCAAATTCCCTGGGCTGGTCACTTGACTCGCACGCCAGATCACAGGCTCCTTATACGAATTTTTTACGGCGAGCTACACTGTGGTAAACGCCCCCAAGGCGGCCAGAGGAAAGGATTTAAAGACACTATGAAGATCTCACTGAAAGCTTTTGGAATTCATCACGACACTTGAGAGATTACTGCCAAATACCGAAATTCGTGCCGTACATCAATACGCAAGGGTGCAGTCACTTGTGAAGCGAACAGGACTGCAAGAGCTGTGGAGAAACAACTGAAGAACAAAAACCACTGCATGAGATCCTCCTCCTATAACATCAAGCATTCTTTGCCCACATTGTCAAAGTATATTTCGAGTCAAATTAGGCCTTACCAGCCATCTTAGAATTCAGGCTCCAAACTTTCAACCCCACTGGATGAAATAAAAGGTCGTCATCATTCTTGATGGAAAAAAGAGCTAATACGCCAAGTTTCTGAGCTGATCAACAACAGCAGTATCATCATCGGGTCTTTCTTCGAGAGCTTGAAGAGTGTTGTTGGGGAGTTATCAGCACTGACCTGCTCATCCATGTCTCTGCTCATGCTGTTATATTGCCTACCATCATTGTTTTATCCTAGTGGCTATGGTCAGCTGTTCTTATATGCATACATCACCCTACACCTCACCAACCTACCCCACCCCGCTATCACCCCACACCACATGACACCAACCCACTCAACATCAGCCCACTCCACACAACACCTCACTACTCCACCTCACACAACCCCACACCACACCTAACACCACACCACCCCACCCAACATTAACGCTCTCCACACCACACGACACCACCCCACGCCACACTACCAAACACCATACTCCACACCAAACTACTCCATCCCTCTCCACAACACACCGCCCAGCCGACTTCACACCACCCCACGCCACTACCCAACCCCATATTCCACACCACCCACACTACACAACAACACTGCACACCGCATCACCCCATAGCACCCCAGCCCAGCCCAGTCCAGCCCACCCCATCCCACACCACCAGACGAGTTAATGCCTCACTGGATGGGTGCGATTCTGCGACTTTGACCTGGCTGCGTGAACATGAAGTAAGGCGTGGTGGAGCCAGATAAAAGCGCCATGCGTGAAGCCAAAGAAGAACAGTCAAACAACACTGAACTGTTACCGTTAGTCGTTAGACGCTGAGGAAGATACTGAGGAGGGGATATGAGTACTTATGGTCTAATAATAGTTCGACGAGGATCGTCAGTTGACTGGTTAACTAACCACACCACCAGGTCGATAGGGAAATACGAGATAAATGCATCATGATAAATTAAACCTTGGTTAAGCGAACAATCAATCAATCAATCATGTGCCATGCCGGAAAGCGTGGGCGGTCATGACTCACCATTTCACTCGATCACCAGCGTCGTGGATCAGCTCAGTGTTCCTGTCTCGTCCATGCCATGTGGCCAAGCCATCCAGGTATTTTCCTCTTGGTCTTCCTCTTGGTCTGTTCCCTTCGATCTTGCCAGCTGTCACTAAGTTCTCCAATCCATTTCTTCTCATAACATGTCCAAAAATGTTGACTGTCTACGTCTAATTTCTCTAATCAATTTAAGAACAAACGTGTATTAAATTCTATACATGGTGTTGACTGAGCTTCGCCCTGCAGCCAATAGGGTTAGGGTCGGCTAGCCCCTCCCAGGAGAGCTGAAAAGTGAAAATTAGTAGCCTGCCGATGACCCACAGTCTACACAAGTCAATTTCACCTACCCGTGGTGCAGACCAGGATACCATGACCGCGATGGCATGGGTCAACGGAGCTCTGGCTCGCCAGGGGGAACGTATTACCCTTGGTAAGATTTCTCTGTCCTCTCCATAGCGTAGGGTTTACGGACGCAGTTCGTAATCCCGCTTACCCGCATTCGAAATACATCTGTGCGCCATTTGGCAGCAGACCGCGTTACGCTCGGTTTCAACGAATTGTTATGGGAGCCGGTCGCTCAGAAAGCAATTGCAAACTACTGAATGTAAATTTGCCAAGATATCGCAACAACAGTCAAATGCTGAATGCAGGGAATAACAGAATCCATGGGAATATCGATACATGAAGCCCATAAGCGGGCACTCTCCCGCTGTTTATACTTCACCTCAACACCGCAAGGTACAAGAGGAACATGATGAGATGAGATGGGACTAGCGGACACCAGAATAAAAGCGAGAGGATGCATGGAGATCCACCACAGTTATTCGTTTGTCTACTTCGGAATGGAACAACAAGAAAGGCAAGACACGGTGTGGGAATAGTAATTGAATCATGCCTAGAAAGAAGAATATTAGTAATAAAATATATATATATAGATATATATATATATATCAGAAAGAATCTTAAAAGTGACAATAAAAGAACAGACAATTACATTACTACATATGTTGAAATTTAGGCACTATGTAATACAAACAAAAATGAGCAAGAAAATATAAATGACGCACTAAATAAAATAGAGAAGCAGGAAAATATCATAGTTATGGCAGATTTCAATGCAGGACTGGCACATAACATAACGGACATAGAGAAACATTTTGGAACATTTGGAGACCGACACAATGAAAGACATGATACCTGAAGTAGACTGACAGAGCTATGCAGTCAAAGCGACCTCTATATAACAAACACATTTTATAAACAACAGACATTATCCCAGTTCTCTCTTTGTTCTCGATCTCTACACTTTGTTCATACGCTAACAAATATTATCCATGTTCTCTCTTTGAGATCTGACACTATTTTTTGTTTCTTATAGACAGAGAAGAGATCCGATGACAAGACGCTATCCTTGTCTTACTCCTAACTGTATCGTTTCAGTATAGTGGTATTATTAACAACGTTGTTGCAATGTTAATTTTGCATTTTCTCGATGCTATTATTAAATATTTTCAGAAATATAGAAGATATGGAAGGAATCAACAATGGGGGAAGATACATCAATAACATTAGATATGCAGATAATACAGTCTTGATTGCAGACAATGAACAGGACCTGAAATATTTAGTAGATGCGGTTGTAAGAAGACACAGATTATGGTCATCACTGGGAAGAAGGAAATACCACAATGTGGTAATCGAGTAAACGGGCATATTCTTAAACAAGTGAATCGATACAGTTATCTCGGAACAGTCATAACATCTGATGGGAAATGCCTTGAAGAGATTAGAACAAAAATTGCCATTGCGAAAGTAGCTCTTTGCAATATGAAAAACATACTGACCAATAAAATGATATAAATTGAAACGAGAAAATTAGTGTTGAAGTGTTACATAGAACCTATACTTGTGTATGGATGTGAAGCGTGGACAATGAGCAGTCAAACTGAAAAACATCTGATGGCTGTGGAAATGTGGTTTCTGAGGAAAATGCTAAGAATATCATGCATAGACAGAAATACCAACGAACAAGTCCTTCAAGAAACATATTAAGATCGTAAACTGATTAGAGTCATTAGACGTAGACAGACACAATTTGTTGGGCATGTTATGAGAAGAAATGACTTGGAGAACTTGGTGACAACTGGCAAGATCGAAAGGAAGAGACCACGGGGAAGACCGAGAAGTAAATACCTGGATGGCTTGGCCACGTGGCATGGTCGTGACAGAAACACGGAGCTGATCCTTTGGTGATCCTTGATCGAGTGAGATGGCAAAACATGACCGCCCACGCTTATCGGCATGGCACATGATGGATGGATGGGTTATTCTGTTATGCATTCACTATATATGTGTGTTGAATTGGAATGTTAGTTAGTTAGTCGACAGATCATCCTCATTGCACATCGAACCATTCAGTCTAGAAGTGCTCGGATCCCCTCTTCAGCAAATCCCGCAGCGTGTAGCGGCTAACGACACCAGTTCTGTGTTGGTTTATCAATCTTCTTTGGCTTCCTGCGTAGTGTTCTTGTTTGGCAACACCTCTTTTAATTTGCAGTTCTCGCAGTCTGGCCATGGTTGTAGATTCACAGTCATCGCTTGGTTCTCGCAACAGTCTTACTTCTCGTAGAGCAGTGGTTCTCAACGGGTGGGGTATCCCCCCCCCCCCCCAGGGGCGAATTTTAGGGTTTCCAGGGGGGAATGAAGACCATTTCAAGATCGCGTTAATACAAGAACCGATTACTTGATATTGTTTTTCCGTTCATACTTTACAGTTATGTATGTCTCATCCTTCTAAAATTTATTTTATAAAGTAAGTAGACCCACAAATGATGTTTTATGTGGATGTCTAGACTTGTTTTAGTATATGCTATTAAATTTACATTCCATTTTTACGTATACTGTATAGGGGTGGGGGTCTTTTACATAGGAAATATGAAAGGGGGGGGGGGGAGAGAATGACGTTCTGAAAATACGGTGATGGGGGGCACGGGCCAAATTTTTTTATAGGAAGGAGGGGGGGGGGGAATGACGTTCTGAAAATATGGTGAAGGGGGGCAAAAAAAGGTTGAGAACCACTGTTGTAGAGCATTCAGACTGTCAGCCTGGTCCATGGCGCGACCGCCCTCCACAGTAGTCTTACCTGCGAGCTCATCAGCCCGCTCATTTCCTTGTACTCCCGCATGCCCTGGCATGAAGATGAAACTAATCTTTGCCAGCCGAGTCCGCTCCAGAGACAGCAACCACTCTCTTCGGATCCACCCCATCTCTATCCTCTTGAGCATGCTCATTGAGTCGCTAAGGAAACATGCCCTAGTGAATTGGAATATCACTGTCTACAGTGTATATCCTGAAACGTGTTTCTTTTCCAGTGTCGTATATGAGTATCCATTAATATTATGAGTTTATTAATACTGTCTCATTAATATACAACTTGCATTTACGCACACGGACATTTAAAGCACTGTACAACCACGATTAACAGAACATGTTCATAAATGTATATATTTTAATGAAAACACGACGTTAATCTGTTGGGATGTTAATTCGCACTCACGTATATTATTTAGGAACACAGAATAGGGCTTATAAGAAACAAAAGACGTGCTGGCAATATACATATATATCGATTTAGCTGGACATTTCTAGCGCTGCAACAACAGAGTTCATTTGGCGCATCCCCGTGTTCAACTTATATCCGCTGAAGAACACATAATTGCTATAGCCACTTTTTATTTCTCTGGACAGCGATCTAATGACGAAGGAATAGAAATGCTTGGCGTTAATGTTGATTCTATACATTTAATTAACATTTCATTCAAAACATACTTTCCTCTCTTCTTATTGATTTCTTGAATCCACTTGTTCCATAATTGCTAACTACAGACAGTGAAACGAATCGTCAATATGTTCAGTCCAACAATACAAAACATATTACAAACATTTGGCGGTTAGCATGGTGGAATGGATAAAAATCCGGTGTACTGATGCCGAGGAAGCGGGTTCAAGTCCTAATCCGGTCAGTTGGGCTAAAATGTTGACTTCTCGTCCTTGACTTGGGGACGTAAATTACAAGTACCTTGAAAAGTCGGAGTGGGTTCGCCTGATGGCGAGGGACACTGGTGATACAGAAAGATAATCCACAGGTAAAAATCAGTCCAGTGAAGAGGTAGGCCGTGTATGGAATACACTTGAGCTCAAAGTGAGTGATAAAAATAAACATAAAACTAATATTACAAGCAGCTACAGTAAAACAGTCTCCCTGGCGAAGGGGTTAGCGGCGTTCTCCGTAATCACGTATATTCACGTGAGGAACGCAGCTGCGCGAGATTCGGTAGCGGATCGCGTCGCGTTGGTTACTTACGGGGTATGTGAGCCGGTCGCTCAGAAAGCAATGGCAAACTACTGAGCTTAATCTTGCCTAGTACATCAACAGCAGCTGAAAAATGCTGGCGCTGACTGCAACGTCCTGTAAGAGATATGCAACTTTAAAAAAAAAACAGTAAAACAATATATCTATATGTATGAGCGCGCGCGAGAGGGCACATGTGTACGTGTTCATAAATTAAAACTAGGTCACAACACACAAATAGTACCAACTTAAATAAATTCACTCAGTAAGTTTTTTAGTTGTTTTTTTTTAAATGTTACATATCCCTTGCAAGACGTTTCAGTCAACACCAGCATTTTTTCAGCTGCTGTTGATGTACTAGGCAAGTTTTTTTTTACGTTTAGTATTTTGCCATTGCTTTCTGAACGACCGGCTCTCATACCAACACGTTATAGCACAACGCGACACGGTCTGCTGCACAAATCGGCCGGGACTGCGTTTCGAACGCCTGGTAAGCGGCTCACGAACCGGGTTCGAAAGCCTTTGGCCACGGAGACGGCTCAGTAAGTAAAGGACCCATTTACATGCTTTTTGCCTACTGTGCATGTGGTGCTAGATCCAGCAGGATCCTAGATCCTTTAGTCCTAAATTTTTACAGGCCGATTGGCCATGCTGAAGAAATGTGGGCCATATCACACGGGCCGCCTGCTCTTCCCAAGACATTTCCGGGTACCCAGTCGAAGCCGTGTCGATTTAAATATCCGCCACGAGGCGAATTCAATCGCATGGCCACCTGGCTGGTAGGGAAGGCTCTATAGTGCGTTCACAAATGTTTGACCTCGTATAAACATCCATAGCTCAGTAACCAAGTGAGGGAAAATTATCCCAGTTATACAAAACCTAACATAAACTAGAGTCGAATAATAGACAGTTTAACATGCTATTGCGTCAAACATTTATAAATGTGTGCCTAATTATAGACAATTTAACATGAATTAGTGTTTGTCAACAACTTAACTGACAGGCATCATCGGGTACTTCTGGCACACCATACAAGAAAACTTGCAAGTCGTGTGCGAGGAAATTAAATGGTACATTTATTGCCGTTGGCTCGCTACAAGCAGTGAACAGTCGCTATTGATACACACAACATACAGCCACAGTATTATCTATCACGAGCTGCTACCCCTATGCTAACTTTCTACACAAATAAACACAAATACCCCTATCGCTACTCTAACGAGGTGAACACTACAAGTCCCGTCCGGCCGTCTGCCAATCTTTCATTCCTTCGTCACACACCACGGGGATTGACCTTCACCCTGGTGCGTGTTGCCTCACATGGCACGCTGATGGCAGACGTGGTACGTTGAGTGTATACTCAACTTCTCTGTGGCTACCACGAGGCGTGATGTTATCGTGATTAGAGTGCTAACTCTCTGAACACCGCCTGCGTGTCTCATGAGGGAATGGTCACCCAACTCTTATTACCTCATCTCCCATGCCCTTCCCTCGGGCACCGTATCCCCTCCTGGTCTCTTCATGATTGACTGCTCTTCCTGGCGAAGGGGATGCGGTCGAGTCTTTGACACACACCCACCCCTCCTGTGTTGCGTCATCAACTTTCACTCATTGGTTGTGACGCAAGAGGCTATAAAAAATTAGTGTCTCTAATTTTTGTCAAAGACTCTAGGTAACCTGGTTTTGGGTAAAGTAATAGACTTCTACTGACTATTGTCACAATGTAGCAAAACTCTACGTGGCTACTGGCAATCGCCACAAACTTGTCTGGTTGGCGTGAGCCCTCTTCTCACATGCTATATTATATTTATTAGAGGTATGTCTGAACCGGACCGTTGTCTTCTAAGACCTGCCCTCACATAGTAAATTAACTTACTACCCATACAAAGTTGACTTTCTTAGGGTCAACACATGAATTGCTTCATGTCCCCCATATAATATTTAACAACCATTATACAAGAGTGTGTGCGACAGGCTTTACCTACATCGCTTCCGCGTGTAAAGTTCTATTGCACTGTTAAGATAGTTCTTCGTTGTCTATTATGTCCCCTGACCCGAAGTTATCTCCCTTTGATCTACAAAAAGTGTATGTAATTTATATGTTTGTTTTTCTGGTTGTTTGCGTGTTTGGATGTAATTAACTTACTAATCTAACTTCTAAACTATGTTTCTAAGTCCTATGTGTATGTATGTTAGTTTTTTAAGTGTCATAATTTGGTTAAATGCGGCCACAAACAGGTGCATAACACTAATTCGTGACTACATTCCCTTGTTATGAAACTGAAAATACTGTAATCTAAGTTCTAAACTATATTGCAGACACACATTCATACTAGCACATTTTCACTAACGAAAACCAACACTAACACAGACAAATATTAAAATTCGAGCCAGGCAGCAGAAGAATTCGCTGACCAATCTCACTCTCTTCTGTCTATTTTCCATTCGCTCTCACTTTCACACTTCTGTCACACTGCTTTCACCCTTACTTCTGTCACACATCTATTATCCTTCCACACTAATTCTTCTGATTATTTAAAAACCTTGGAGTGACACTGTACAGGTTTGGCTCAGTTTGAAATGGTTGAGCCTCATGACGGTGCGAAAGTTGTTGCACGAGTCATGTATTTACAATATATTTACATGGATGAGAAAGGGTTGATGGTTTGTCCCCTTGGTCTCATCATCCACTATATTACACTAACCTAGCACTGTACATTCTAACCTACTAATACTACTTCTATAAATAAATATATAATGTGTTAACTAAATTTTTGTCATGTTAATTATATGATATGTTTATGTTAATCGTTATGTTTATCTAATCTAAGGGAAGTAATTTAACTATTTAAATGTAATGGATGTGATGTGAGTTATGTACCTTAATTACATGGATGATGTGTACACAAATTATGTAATTTTCTAAATACTATGCTAAATAATGTTTTTACATGTATGAGTGATGTTCTTAATCTAAATGGTGTAAATGATGTATGTTCACTTATCTACTCTTTTTAACCTATGCTGATGTAAAATGATGATACTAATAAATGGTAATGTTTAATAGATGGTATGGTTTCATGAAGATGGAATAAACTAAACTAAACTGAAGGTAAATGAAATGTAATAATCTAAATGGTACTATTCTTATCATAATTTTATTTAGCTTGTAATTAACTATTGTCATATCTCAACTAATATTTTAAGTTACAATCACTGTAATAGCTATTCTATTAAAATAAATGAGAACTATTATATTTCCCTAACCTACATCTATTTTTGTCATTATCTTAAAATATTATATTACATATCACATTAAGTTTATATACATGTTATTCAGTTTCCACAGGTTAGTAGTTGCCTTCATGTTTGTACATTGCTTGTATAGGCATAATATATCTACACACTTTGCCTGGGTATCTGAAATACTTTGCACAGTCATCATAATGTTCTATCGGTAGTGCACGTGTAGAGTTCGCTGGTGTCGTAGCTCAGCCTTTTCGTGTCTGTAATTAAGCACTGTTCTGACACTGTTTTCTGCGTTTCACACCAATGATACACCGGAATGGAGCTTAGTTGGTAACTATCTGTCCTTGTTCACACGGTGATATTTACGTTCTGCAGCACAGTTCTTGCCTTAATGTCTACGGACACATGATAGTTCACTGTTCTTGGTACATGATTAAGCATATACTGTCGATGTATATGTACCCTATTTTACATAGAATAATATAATGTATTCATGTACTAACTATCACTCTACATTTATATGTGGGATTTCAGGTATTTCTACCCCAGATGGTAAAATTAGTGACCACCTGTATATCCGGCCATTTTGATGCACACCACTTCTATGACCGTGATCGGGGAGTTGTCGGTCTGGACAATGCAGTGAACATCCGTCAGAACTCGATGGAGCTTTCTCACTGCATAGATGACGCTTAGGGTTGCAACTGTGATATGGAATCTCTGGACTCAGCAGGTGTGATCTTACGGCTCACGTAGCAAATCGGATGGAAGATGCCCTCAAAAAATTGGCCTAGTACTGCTGGCATCTGTCCTAGAATAATAAACGAGCCTAGGATTAGGCAAGCGGAGGATTGGAATATTACAAAAAAGGATTTTCATTTTTGACAATGCAGAAATTAATAATGCATCTTTCACATCCAATTTTACAGATGCTTTTAAAACATTGGAATATAGAATTGTAATTTCTGAGTAATTTACTAATCCCAAAAGGCTTCTGACCTGTTTCTTTCTGTTAGACATGGTCAGATTCATAATTTTGGTACTAATTTTCAGGTCAGTCTATAGTTGGACTTGAGAAATGACATGACCCAAAAATGAATTTATTTTAGGCATAATTTGACTTTGCTTGGTTTGACAGTGAGACCGAAGAGTCGCACTCTGTCAAAGGCATGTCTCAGTTTCAGTAGGTGTATTGTCCAGTCATCAGTATTCTGATTTATTCATGTGTATTCTGTAAGTTCACTACCTGTATGCCCCTCGTCGGATTTGCCAGTCTCGCTAACTAGTGTAGTTGCGCTCTGTATGTCTGTCGTCTGATCACTAGGTGTTGGTGCACTCTGTTCGTCTGTCACTACTTCTGTCTCTTGTCTTGAAAAGTGAGGTTTTCGCATGTTGACATGGAATATCTCTAAGTGTCTGTTTATCGATATTTCATCGTCAACATGTACCATGGTTATGTACCACCTTGAATGGTCCTTGCCATTTCGTTCGTATGGAAGTAGCCTAAATCTGTCTTGATCAAGTTCAAGATCACTTGTTTTCGCACCTTTGTTTGTGTGCTTGTGGTAGAACTGACCCTTCCTCTATCAAATGGCTTGGGTGCCAGTGTAGAGGGTTGTACTTCAGCTGTAGGATGTCCACCCTTAAACTTTCGTACTAATTGTTGACAGACATTACAAGCAAATACATTATGACAAAATAATTTTATATTATTGAAAAAACCTGGCCTGTTATGGTTGTATGCAAGATGACCAGCACACGGTGTTTTATGTGCATTCTTTAGCACAGTTAAACGGTGATGTTCAGGTAACACCTGTTCATGGTTACCTGTAGTATAACATCTAGTTGAAATGCCATTCTTTAGTCTAGAGAACACTGATGTATGTTTGGTGATTTTGGCTCTTTGTTTCATTAAGTTTAAATATGGAGACACATCAAGATCAGATTTCTGCTGTTCTATAAATTTCTGTCTGCTGGTGTCATCTGTGCCAGTTGGAGAAAGCAACAGGAGTCTCTCATGTTGTAGTGTGTCTTGATGTTTCACACTGTCTGCTCTTGTTGTTGCCTTAGCTGCATTCAATTTCTCCCATGCAACTATTTCAGTCACTAGTACATTGTTTCAGTTGGGGTAAGCACCCCAAAATTAAATCAGTACAAGGGTTGTCAAGTATTGCACAAGTAAAGGTACCCGAAAGGAAAGGAGTAGTTAATACGGGCTTTGGCCAAAGGGTAAATTTCAATGTTACCCGAAAAGGTTCGGCATTTGACAGAGTCGCCTGTATAATCACCTGGACTCACTAGATCCTTTCTAAGACCAATAAGGGTACTGCCGCTATCCAGCAAACATTGGCATGGTTTGTCGTTGACCATTGCATTGTGGAACACTAACTTGCCTCTGGAGGCTATTGCTGCATTTACACTCTGAGTTGAGCATGGTACTGTATGCCCACACTCCAGTCTTCCGTCTGCATGAAATTGCTGACAATGTCCACAATTGTCAAAGCTTAACACATCGTTCACACAACAGACATCTTCAGACTCCTTGAAAGGTAATACATTTTCAACTTCACACTCAGTCTCACTACCACTATCTGAAGAGGTGTCAATCAAAATAGCATTGTTAGCTTTCATACGTTGGCGGCCAAGGCACTTATTAGAATAATGGCCATAGCTGGAACAAAAAAAACATTTGATTGCACGCCTGTATGCTGATCTTTTATTTTGTTGCTTCTTGATAACATTTTCAAGATGCGCCGGGTAGTTTGGCGATTTGTCACACATAGAATAAGTGTCATGCAAAAGTTGACAGTAAATACATTTTGACACTTTTCTATCTTTGATGTCGTGTTTCTGAAAGGGTTGTCTGTTATTCTGATAGTTTTTTGGTTGGTCTCTCACAAAGGAAACTATTTCAGAGTCAATTGAGGTCTTAAAAATCTCTCTGTTAGAAGAAAAATATGCTGAGCCTTTTTTTTCGAACTGCTCGATGTTCTCAATGTCTGACTGCTGCAAAAATTTAGCAAAAGGAGAAGGTATAGTAGATATAACCTTGTCCATAGCTATTAGGTTTTTTAATCTATCAAAGTCTTTACCTATGTTAGCTGCTTTAAGCCACCTGTTTAGTACACTCTGCACATTTGAAACATAATCTATAAAAGTTTCACTAGGCTTAGGTTTTAAATTTGAGAACTGAACCTGATACCCAGGGGCATCAAGTAAAAAGTGCTGCATAATCCTATCATGGATGTATTGATAGCTAGATCTAAGCTCAATAGGGATAGATTCTATTACTTTAAGGGGCTCACCACTTAGATTCTTCATGTAAATAGGAGCCCACATATCTAAAGGAACTTGGTGATATTTAAATTGATACTCTACATTCTCTGTCCAGGCTGATATGGAATCATCTTTACAGTATGGTTTGATAATATTTTTGTATTTGTTGAACTTATTTTCTTCTTGTTGACTTCTTAATTTAGTGGCAGAGATCTCTGCGTGTGAGTCTACATCCATGCTTTTCATCTTTAACTGTGTCTCTGATTCTACTTGAATTTGTTTTTCCTTAACATCTATTTCTTTTTGCTTTAGTTCCCTTTCCTGATCTAATTGCTTTTGTTTTAGTTCTTTCTCCTGATCTAACTGCTTCTGTTTCATCTCCTTATCATGTTCTAACTGTTGTTGTTTAACTGTCTTATCATGTTCTAACTGTTGTTGTTTAATTTCTAATTCTTTTTGCTTAATCTGTTTGTCATCTTCTAGCTGTTTTTGTTTAATCTGTTTGTCATCTTCTAGCTGTTTTTGTTTTGTTATCTCAGCTAGTTGTGCCATCTCTTTTTGATGCTGTCTTTCTTGTTCTCTTTCTCGTGCGCGTTCGTCTCTTTCTGCGTTCTCTTTTCTTATACGTTCAGCAGTCTCAGCATCTTTTGCTTCTTTAAATTTCTGATCAGCATATTGTTGTAGCTCTTTACCTGTGTATTGTAGCTCTTTACCATCTTTTATAAAGTCACTTAAAGTCGCCATGTTATCTGGTAATTGGCTAGCGTTTACCTACACTGATTTGTTTATTTACCTATCTATCTACAATGTTATCTATTTGTTCCTCGTTAAGGAATATTAATTTTATTTCCAGTTTATGTGTTGCACAAGATTCTATGTTGGAATATCAGAGCACAAAAATATGATAGTGTTTCACAAGCTGAAAAAGAGATGCACTATTAATCACAATGCATGCCAAAAATATAGGTATACTCAACTTAATGTTCCCGAGAATCAGGGAACGTAAGCTCCGTTGACACTGGTCACCTTGTTTGGTACCTTTGGTGGAGACCCGTTTCGTAAGTAGGACACTATATTTGGCACACCGGCGTAAGTACTCAGCTGTTGTTCGCCCTGTGATATGCAGGGCAGCAGTAAACACGCCTACTGCACGATATGATTTACTCGACAACTAAGGACAATGACTTAGACAATGACAGACTCACGAACAACTAGAATATGTATTAATTAAATTTAATGTCAATGTCCTGTCTTTGTTCTAACAGTAATTGCCTTTCGTTACTAACCTAGTTAATTTCTGTAAGCGTTGTGCAGCCAAGTCATCTGCTTGGCAAAAAATAGTTCCTTCGTGACGGTAAACAAAGAGAAAGTAGAACCAAAAATATGAATAACTGTTTTTAAATGAATAAAAATAACATAATAATGTTTAAATAAATAAATATATTCATTTAGTAATTCAAATAAATAAATAATAAACGATATAAAGCACAGATTCAAGCGGGCAGCCGTTAAGCGATCTTGTACACACTCGATTGCTTTATGCTAATGACGCAGACCAACTGTTTGTCAATCACTCCACGTCACAGCGTTATTTACAGCACAGTGCTATTTTTAGTTTCCAAAAATCGATATTGTCGGCTGGCGGTGTATCGCTCCGCCCTGAATCATGTTTGGTGCTTATTCAAGAATAAATTGGTAAATACATAAATAAATATAAGAAAACAAGAATATTAATACTTACAGCTTTGCAGAATACATGATTTCACTAAATAAACACAATTAAACACTATATTTCGTCACGATAGGCATATTTCTAGCCCGCAAATTGCACTCGTTTGCACAAATTACCGTCACTACAAAAATTAAACCCTAGTCCAGAGCCCGTGGATGAGTGGATTAGCTTGAACTTACGTTCAAGCTTCACTTCTGACACCACAATTACCCTTGCCTGTCAACAACTCAACTGACAGGCATCATCGGGTACTTCTGGCACACCATACAAGAAAACTTGCAAGTCGTGTGCGAGGAAATTAAATGGTACATTTATTGCCGTTGGCTCGCTACAAGCAGTGAACAGTCGCTATTGAAACACACAACATACAGCCACAGTATTATCTATCACGAGCTGCTACCCCTATGCTAACTTTCTACACAAATAAACACAAATACCCCTATCGCTACTCTAACGAGGTGAACACTACAAGTCCCGTCCGGCCGTCTGCCAATCTTTCATTCCTTCGTCACACACCACGGGGATTGACCTTCACCCTGGTGCGTGTTGCCTCACATGGCACGCTGATGGCAGACGTGGTACGTTGAGTGTATACTCAACTTCTCTGTGGCTACCACGAGGCGTGCTGTTATCGTGATTAGAGTGCTAACTCTCTGAACACCGCCTGCGTGTCTCATGAGGGAATGGTCACCCAACTCTTATTACCTCATCTCCCATGCCCTTCCCTCGGGCACCGTATCCCCTCCTGGTCTCTTCATGATTGACTGCTCTTCCTGGCGAAGGGGATGCGGTCGAGTCTTTGACAGTGTTAAACATAACATAAGAAAAGAATACCATGGACAGCCAGAAAGACCAATGAACAAGTCCTTCAAGAAACAAATGAAGATCGTAAACTGATTAGCGACATTAGACATAGACAGTCAAAATTTTTTGGGCATGTTATGAGAAGAAATGAATTGGAGAACTTGGTGACAACTGGTAATATCGAAGGGAACAGACCAAGGGGAAGACCGAGAAGTAAATACCTGGATGGCTTGGCCACATGGCATGGTCGAGACAGGAACACAGAGCTGATCCACGACTCTGGTGATCGAGTGAGGTAGCAAAACATGACCGCCAACGCTTACCGGCATGGCACATGATGGATGAATGGATAACATAAATAAGCATCTACTTATAGACAATGTAACATTCATTTGTGTCAAACATACATAAATCAATGCATATTTATAAACAACTTACCATGCTTTTGTATATAGCTACATAAATTTACAACTTACATTGCTTTTGTGTCAAACTTATACAAATTAATGTCCGATAATAGAATTAATTTTGTCTCAAAGATGTGCAAATATATATTAATGGGAATAGCACTAAATTTTCTTTGGACGAAAAAGTTAAGAAATAAATCTATGCAACAAGAACTTATTATTGAAGAGGTCTGATTTTTAAAGCAAATAAAGTTGAGGTACTGAAATTTGATGATCACACAAAAAGAATGAAAAGGATGCTAGCGAAGTTGGTAATGTCATGAGCACGGTTGGTTTTGGGTTCGAAGCGTGGGCTCATCGATTGTTAAAGTGAGGGAAAGCTTGGCTGTCTGTTCCTCATTGCTCTAGGCCTACACAATGTGTTGGGCCAAATGATATCACATACCTATCGTGGGAAACTGCTACGAAGAAAATTAAAGTCGAGAATGGATAATTATGGAAGAAGGTGTAGCGATGAAGCGGAGAAGAGGGAGACTACAACGTAGATTGGTCTGTGAGGAAGTAGATAATTTACGCATAACAACAATAGAGGCAGGAAGGAGAAGAAAGACTGCAATGTAAATTGATTCGTGATGCAATATTTATTTTACACATAATAGAGACGGGACATCCGGCTTGTGATGGAGACGCATTTCGAAAATATAATAGGGAGGTTAAAGTTCAGAACAGAAAGCATCCACTGAATGATGATGATTCTACTCACTCTGGTCTACTCCTTGTTGTGTTTCTTCTTGTACTCAATGAGTGCCGCCTCCACGTGCTTCATCTTGCCCAGGTAGCTGCTTGCAGACGTACACATGAGCTTGACCAGATCACCAAGCACGTGTTTGGCCTGTTCTTTCTTGGTCATCTTAGCAAACCACTTCACAGTTGTCTATTGACATTCGAAAACAAATATGTTAGTTGCGTATCATTTACATGACGTCGCAGTCAACCCCAATATTGTTTGCCTGTTTGTGATTTCCTGGCAACTTTTACGTTCAGTAGTTTGACATTAATTTCTGAATGACCGGCACTCATAGCATTATATGAAAACGAACGCAAAATGGTCTGCTTCAAATCACCCGTAGCTGTGTTTCAAACGCCTCCGTAACCCTTCACCACAAAGCCAGATTAACTACTGGCGTTCACAGTTGCTAATAATCTGTTGTAAAGGAGAGCCGTGGCTGAAAGGGTAGCATGGCTTGCCTCAGTTTCAGATAGTACCGGGTTCAAACCCATGAATTATGATGGGCATGTGTACAATAACTATTGATTACTTATACACTAACGTTCGCCCTCCAATAGTGAGGTGGATTCTGGGCAGACACACTTAGAACTGTCGATGTGGCATAAGTTCGATAAACGAACATCTTGAGGGTGGATATTTACAACAGGAGACAGACGCCGGGATTCATGACCCAGACGGGCCCGCCCCTTGACAGTGTAATGTAGGTAAGAGGACTGAAACATTCGGCGAGGGGGTGTACTTCTGACGATCAGAATCCTCCCGTCGGCTTGCTCCCGGGGGAGTTTTAGCACCCCTACGAATTCCATGAGACATACAGCATACGTAAAAACAAACTAGATCATATTTCGAGATATAGATGTAGTTGTGCTTTGATTGCAGAATTCAAATGTAGTGTCAAGATATTTTTGTGTCCATGTTATGAGGGGACATAAATTGAAGGAGTGCGAGTGAACACACAGATATGAAGTTAAAAACAGACGTCATGAGCAATACATTGAATGATTTCATGCATAGCATCTGTTGTGGATCTATCGCGTGCATACTATAGTCAATACACGAATAATACTTGGGCAGACATACTCAGCACTGATTTTGTTGGACTGTGGAGTACGATATATCCATGGTAGTCTAGGATTTAAATGGTAGTCCTTCTTTTGGCATAGCAATGGGTATGAAAACATGGATTGCTTGAGCAAATGGAACAATCGGACGAGAATAGAAACTTAATTTGAGACTGGCAATTATTATTTGCTTTATTGACTTTATACACAAAGGCTTTTGATAAAGTAAGACATGTCAACATGATAAAGATGCTTGCAGATCTACAAAGTGATGAAAACGCATTAGACTTAAAATAAAAATCAATATTGGAAACAACAAGCTGCCATAAAGATTGATGATGAAGTAGGTTAAGAGAGGTGTTCGACATGGGTGTGTAATGTTTCTAGGTCTTGCTTCCCGATACCGTGAAAATATTTTTTTTTTAATTTAAAGATATGAAATGAATCATTATTTGGGGAACATAACATCAATAGCATTTAAATATTCGGATACTACAGTATTTACTGCAGATAATGAACATGATCTGCGCAATATTTAGTAGATACGGTTGTTGTACACAATGAACAACTAGAGTTATAATTACATTTTAAGAAGACACAGATTATTTATGGTCGTCACTAGTAAGAAAGAAATACCACAATGTAATATACACGTAAATGGGAATATTCTGAAACAAGTTAATAGGTTCACCAATCTCGGAACAGTCATGCTATCTGATAGTAGGTGTCTTGAAAAGCTTAGAACAAGAATCACTATGGCGAAGGTAGTCTTTTGCAAGAAGGTAATAATTACTGACCAATAAAAACATGCCAATTTCAAAGAGAAAAAGATGTTTGTTTTTTTTTTTTTTTTTTTTTTTTTCAAATATAAACCCTGTACTTTTGTATGGATGTGAAATATGGACAATGAGCAGACAAGCTGAAAAACACATACTGGCAGTGGAAATGTGGTTTCTAAGGAAAATACAAAAAAATACCATAGACAGAAAAAACAATGAGCAAGTCCCACAAGAAGGAAATGAGAATCGTAATCTGATTAGAGAAATTAGACATAGACAGTCACAATTTTATGTGTGGACACATTATAACAAGACATATAATTAGAGAACTTGGTGACAACTGGCAAGATTGAGGGGGAAAGAGCAAGTGAATGGCAGAGAAGTAAGTATATGGATGACATGGCCACGTGGTATGGTCGAGACAAGAATACGGAGCTGATCCACGACTCTGGTGATCGTGTGAGAGGGCGAAACATGACCGCCCACGCTTATTCGTATGATACATGATGATGATGATTATGAGGATGTGTAATATGGAGCGTGGTCGCCCACACATGCCGGCTCAATGGTTATGTGTTTGGGTTCGAATCATCTTTATATTGGGAACTTTCTTTTATCCTAACGGCGACACGCAGGTCAAAGTTTTTACATCAGTCGGCATTTACTTCCCGGGATATTTTCTGATCCCTCTTTTAGTCTGGGTCGACCAGTGAGCCCACATCAATTGTATACATCCACCTGAATCGAAATTTGAACTCATGAACACCGAGATGTCAAGCTGGCTTGCTTGCCACTAGCAGAGAATAAAACAATAGCCAGTATTATGTAAATCCGCACACACATGTATTTATAAAGATATATCATTAATTAAAACTACATGATGATGAATACTGGGGGGTAAGGTTGAAGGCAAGCGAGCAAGAGGTAGACAAGGATAAAAGTGGGAAGATACCATCAAGAGATGGATGAACAGCAGTCTCATAGAATGTACAGTCAGGGCGAGAGACAGTGTTGAAGATCCACTGCTACCAAGTTTCATTCTGAAGACGACACCTGATTGATTGATTGATTGATTGACCTGCAGAGGGAGATTTATCAAAATTCCTGTCTATAACGCCAACGTAATGAAAAGAATAAATCAAACAAGCACAATAAAACAAAAGTCATAATCAAATAAAATTAACGAAAACAAATCAACGAAATTATACAGAAAACAACTGTACTAACGTTGTCTTTCTTTCTCCGATAAACTTCTTCTTCAGTTACATTGTCTGCAGTTCGGGAACTGACAAAAACGATCATGATTCTGCAATCTCATCTGTCATCAGATATTTTCTGCAGTTGAATTGTCTGGGGCAGACACTTGCCTAATGGCTCCAATCTTTTCTGGCATCTGATATTTTGACGCAGCTAGCATTGCTTATGTTATTATTGTGTCTGTGTTATAAACCTTACACATACATCTTTCTGTCTTCTTTTACCTCTCCTGTCTAGTATTGTTTACCCTATCTTATAAGCCTTCCACATACATCTTTCTGTCTTCTTTAACCTCTCTTGTCTTGTACTGCTTTCCTTATCTCATAAGCCTTCCACATACATCTTTCTGTCTTCTATCTCTCTCGTCTAGTATTGTTTTCCCTATCTTTTAAGCCGTCCACATACAGCTTTCTGTCTTCTTTTACCTCGCTTATCTAGTATTGTTTTCTCTGTCTTATAAACCTTCTACATACATCTTTCTGTATTCTTTTACCTCTCATGTCTTGTGTTGTTTTTCCTATCTTATAAGCCTTTCACATACATCTTTCTGTCTTCTACCACTCTTGTCTACTATTGTTGTCCCTATAATTTTTCTTTTTAGCCTTCCACATACATCTTTCTGTCTTCTTCTCAGTTTGTGTCCGCCTGGCCTTTACTGGGAGTTTTAAGTGTCCGTCAACTTTCTTCTGAATTATACACACAATTCCTAAGGGCCCCAACAAAGGGCCTTATTAAGCACCAATGCCTCACCAAGTGGTGCGAACGGACACAGTCAGTTTGTCTGCCTGCTCGTTTCCCACCACACCAGAATGCCCTAGGGGAAAAATCAACAGATGCTAGCTATTTTTGATCACTGAATAGAAACCTGCTTTTCTGCCCGAAGCATTCCTGTCTTCATCTTTTTCATTATACTTTGTGAGTCAGTTACAATCACTTCAGGAAGGAGAGATTGCAAGCATATCTTAGATCTTCTGCCCAGGGAATGCTGGTGTGCGGGGCATTGAACGGGCTGAGATATCTGCTGCTGCTGCCGCCTCTCTGGGCCGAGATCTTCTTTATGATAAATGAAATGGGGTGAAGGACCTCTAGAACAGAGTGTAGATGTAGAGGCGTAGTATCCGTATCTGGAAAGACAGACACAGAAGGGATTGACTAGCATGTAGTGACGATAATCAAGCTCAAGGAAAAGCCATGTTGGCTGTTCATCAAACTGCTGCTGTAATAATTGACATGGGTACTCTTCGTTGGCATTTGAAAAGAGAAGGAACACGAATGGGAATATCATGAGGGCAGTGATTTAAATTCTTACATTCAGTCTTCCGAGGTCTAGTTTAGTTTAGTT
This sequence comes from Cepaea nemoralis, assembly GCA_014155875.1. Classification (NCBI taxonomy): domain Eukaryota; kingdom Metazoa; phylum Mollusca; class Gastropoda; order Stylommatophora; family Helicidae; genus Cepaea; species Cepaea nemoralis. The sequence continues at coordinate 27,678 of JACEFZ010008367.1, forward strand.
TATTTTAGTCGTTGGATCAACATCGCGGCACACAGGTGCAACCCATAAGTGCTCCGTTCTACTCCTAACTCAAACCTGAGTCTGGATAAACTCAGCTCAGTGCACGAACTCCGTAGCACCGGCGAGGATCCTGAAATACTTTGGGATAGATTTTTAACTCGAAATTTTGCCCTGGCAGCGCCGTTAGGCTACTCTTTTTCGATTTCCAACTGCCAAGGGATTTTTTACGTGCGCAACAATACACCCGGGCGTCCGATCTCACTACCCAGAGACCAGGGGAAATTTTATTACTAGAAGTCCACGAGAAAAAATCCCGGTCATCACCGGGGCTATGAACCCGGGTCCTCCAGCACTCGAGGCGGACACCATACCTCGAGACCACACAGTCCCCCTTAAAAGTCGCTTAAAAGTCGACAGGGTCGACTTCATTGCACCGGGTTTTATCCCATATGGCTCGGTCTCTTTCCACAGCGCGGAAAGCGTCGCACAAAGCACGAACTCCGTAGCTCTAGCGACGACCCCACAGGAGTCCCCGAAAAATTTAACTCGTGAACCGAAGGACTCGGCCCGGAATCGAACCCACAACGAATGGATAAGATCGCTCGTTCTTAAACATGCCGAGGTAGCGGGTTCAACCCTTAAACAGGTCGCTAGGACTAAAATGTTAATTTCTCGTCCTTGACATGGGGACGTAAATTACACGTACCTCTGAAGTCGGAGTGGGTTCCCTAATAGTAAGGGACACAAGAAAGAGGGAAAGGTAATCCATAAGGTGCATAAGAAGTAGTTGCAGTGCATGGATCTACGCTTGAGTTAAAAGCAAGCGAACGGGGGGTCAGTATTCACCTGCATTTCGTTTTTCATGTCGTCATTTGTAGGTGTGGACATGCTGCTGTTGTCGATTGATGTCCCGTTGCGTATTGCTAGGCTCTCGTTGTGGTTTTCTTCGTCATCCATATCAGTTTCACTGTTGTAATCCCAAGACATGTCGCTGCTTTCTGACTCTCCGAACTGGCCTTTGGTGATTCTGTTAGAGGATGTAAGAAGACATAAAGTAATGCATTCGTTGTTATAGATACTCATTCAGTGTTGAAGATGGTCATTCAATGTTGAAGATAGTCAAAAAGTGTTGAAGATAGTCATTCGGTGTTGAAGATAGCTATTCAGTGTTGAATATAAATATTCAGTGTTAAAGATATTTACTTCAGTGTTGAAGATAGTCATTCAGTGTTGAAGATAGTCATTCACTGTTGAAGATAGTAATTCATTGTTGAAGATAATCATTGAGTGTCGAAGACAGTAGTTCACTGTTGAAGATCAGAGAACATCAATTGGTATTCACTGCATATCCCAGAGATATGGTGATTCAGTTCAAAATCACTACAATCAATGCAATATTGGGAGGTAAGCACGGCCGAAAGGATAAGAGAGCTCGTTCTTAATTTATTAAGTGTCATGGGATGATTAATCGTATTAAGCGAGTTCCCGTATCTGAAAACGGACTTATATACAGTAGTATATGCAGATCTGCCTCACAAAGATAGTTGATTAATCACATTAAGACAAGTAGTGGTCGTTTGTGGTCACCTTATAAGAAGTGATGTTAGTGAATACAGTTTCACAATATCGATATTTTGTGTTCTATGTCAGCCGCCAGCAGAGTGGGAAAAGATCACCCTGCGTTGATTTTAACAACAGAATCAGTGTCAGTCGTTTCTAAAGCAATAGCAAACTATTGAAAATTAATGTGCCTAGATAATTGCAAATTGCGAATAAATAAATAGTTGATTGCGACTTCCTGTAAAGGACATTGAGCTAACTTTTATGAGAAGAGAAGATCGGAAGAAATGTGCGTGAACTGAGAAGATTCAGCGATATAGAGGCGGGAGAAGATCATGCTGGATGTTTCGACAGAGAAATGCGAAAGGCAATCAGCGATCGATCTAACAAGAAAACAGAAAACATAAGCTGTATTTGATTGATTGATTGATTGATTGATTTAGGAACCGACATCACAGCATTCGGGACATTCCCATAAGCGCTCCGTCCCCATCCTCAGCAGCCAGCGAAGAGTTCCAACACTAATAGTTCCAGTAGCAGTCTGATTATATGTCCGTCTCACCTTTCCTTTGAGCGTTGAGCGTCGGCCAGATCCCCTCGTCACACCTCGCTGTCTCATTCTTACCAGACCATGGTGATCCATTTGCTCCTCCGAGGTGTGCACGTGCTCCCACAAGGCCGCAATCACGTCTGCCTTGTCATGCATCAATACAGAAGGACTCCGGTTAAGTGATAGACTTCCGTCGAGGTAAAGTTCTACACATCTGAACAATATCAGCGGCTGTGTACGTCATACATTGAGCCAAAGTATGGTTTATTTCTTCACTTCATGTTGCTGCAGTATGAACTTGACGAGATACAACGAAATATGCCTAGCAAGAAATCGTGCATTATTTTGCTTATGACGTCTGTTTAAAAGAAAACACATAGTTATGGGGAGACATGCGGTGCTCCGCGTGGCACTTAAGGATGATAACCCACCTTTCAAAAACTTCCTTTGAGCTTCCACATTCGCAGAATTCCAGAAAGTGTTTAGTTATTCCCTCCGTGAATTTCATTTTCTGGGCTAAGTACTCGTTCGACACATTGTGGAGTTTCTCAGCCAGCATTTTTTTCATCTGCACCTTTTCCATTTCTTTCTTGATTGCCGCTTTAGCTGATTCCTCTTCCATCTCCTTGTATTGCTGTTAAACATAAAAAATTGGTCACATTACCTGTTACACATAACCTGAGAAGTTGTGTTGATTGAATAGAGCCTGTGTGTGTTAACTGATTAATGCCATGGGGTTAATAATCGTGTTAGGTAATTTCCCGTATCCGCCATGGGTTTATATATAGTAATTTCCATATGCAAACCCCTGTAATGTGTTATGTAATACATGTCTGCTACCATATTAACAACTTTCAAGTTATAACTATGACACACAACAATGCTTCCAATTTTCCGTCATTCATTTTTGTTTAGTAGAGACCTAATTTTTGTTTCGTCCAACCCTACTTTTTGTTTGGTCCAACCCTACTTTTTGTTTGGTCCAAAACAGCTTTTATTAGGTCCAAAACTACTTTATGCTTGGCACTGAATACGTTAAATAATAAATAAATTGCCCAAAAGCAGTTTCCTGCTAGGGTTTGTGATGTAATAACGCCGTCACATGTTGTAGACCGAGAGCAAGGGGGAATAGGTGGCCGATCTGTCCCTTACTTTGGCAAACAACACGCCCATGTGTGGAACCCGCATTCGACTGTGTTCATGACTACCAATGCAGGTGGCTATTTAGTTCGCTAGATATTTCTTATATTTGTGTTTTACTGAATGGGTGTATAACTGTGAATACATCTATCTTGAAACAGTCACAACAGCTGATGGGAGGTGCCTTGAAGAGACTAGAATAAGAATCCTATGGAGAAGGTTGCCTTTTGCAAGATGGAAAACATATTGACCAATAACAGGATGTCAACTGCAACGAGAAAGAGAGTGTTGAAGTGCTATATAGAACCTGTATTTGTTATGGATGTGAAGCTTGGACAATGAGCAGAAAAGATGAAAACCATCTTAATGGCTGTGGAAATGTGGCTTCTGGGGGGAGGGGGGGGGGAGGGGGGTGGGAGAGAATGTAAAGAATGCCAAGGACAGACAGAAAAACCAATGAGCTAGTCCAACGATAAACACATGACATCCGTAAACTGATTAGAGAAATTAGACGTAGACAGTCAAACATTTGTGTCACCTTCTCATCTCATCTCATCTTGTTCCTCTTGCACCTTGTGGTGTCGAGATGAAGTATAAACAGTGGGAGAGTGCCCGCTTATGGGATTCATGTATCGAAATTCCCATGGACTCTGTTATTCCCTGCGTCCATCGTTTACGTGGTCGGCCTCCTCCTCTGCTTCCTTCTGGTCTTTGCATCATTGTTTGTTGTGGTATACTGTTAGTTGGTAACCTACTTGTATGGCCAAACCATTTGACTTGCTGCCTTCTAATAAAATCTAGTGCAGTTACAACCCCCGACATTAGTCCTGATTTCTTCATTTCTGATCTTATCTCTTTTTGATACATTGAGTATTCGTCTCAGGGATCTCATTTCTGTTGTTTTGATTTTTCTTTTCTCTGTTTCTTTGGTCACGTTATGAGAAGAAATAAATTGGAGAGCTTCCTGACAACTGGCAATACTGAGGGGAAAGAACAAGAGGAAGGCACATGAGTAAATACCTGGATGGCTTGGCCACGTGATTTGCTCGAGACAAGAACACTGAGCTGATCCATGACTCTGGTGATCGTGTGAGATGGCGAAACATAACCGGCCACGCTTATCGGCATGGCAGATGATGATGGTGATATGGAGAGCTGTATCTCTCTCCCCCACTCTCTCTCCTCTCTCTCTCTCTCTCTCTCTCTCTCTTCTCTCTCTCTCTCTCACTCTCTCTCTCTCTCTCTCTCTCTCTCTCTCTCTCTCTCTCTCTCTCTTAGTGTGAGCACATGTGTGTGTGTGTGTATTTTGTTTTAAATTCTTACGTGTGTGTCTGTCTCTGTATCAATCACACGGAAATAAATGTTGAAGCTTAAGCAAGTTCAGGGACGTGATCAAGTAGAAGGAAACGTGGGGTAACTTTATTTGAATAAGACTCAAGTAGTGATATATTTCTCCGTGCTTCATACCTGAAGGAGTTAGCAGGAATTTCTTCGACACATTTCTGACATGTTATTTATTTCTTCTTTTCTGAAGAGGCCACACGTTCCCTATACACTTTGCATATTTGAGATAACAAAATATTCCTGAAATATTGTCAATAAAATTATAATCATGATGATAAAACGTTAAGTTTAGATAATGAAGAATATAGAAAGCAACGTCTAGCCGAGTGTATAGAACGCCGGCATCCCATTCGGGAGATTCTGGGTTCGAATCCTCGGTAATGTGTTTGATTTTTTTCTGTCGTGTGGAAAAAAAGAAATCCCTAACCTGCACAGTTCGCGGCGACTACACTAGCCAGGCGGCCTTAATTCATCAGGCTCAAGATCCAACCGCCCTACACCGCAAGGAACTTTAGGCAGTAATGACAGTTTTCAGCTTTTGTACAAAGTAAGATAGAATAAATAGCTATCTGCATATCCTTCCCCTACCTTCATTTTCATGTACTCCTTGAACTTTTCCAAATTCTTCTTCAAATACTCCTTGTGTTCTTCTTCCTCTTTCTTGCTTTTGTCCTGTTTCGCAAGCCAAGACTTGAATTCATCATAGAGGCTCTTGGTCTAAGGATATCAAAATACACTGCACATCACTGCTAATAGTAAGTACACCTAAAGACAGTGAAGAAGATAAGTGTGAAGCAATGTAACACGTACAAAACAAGGCGAAAGGAAAGGCCACAATGATCATACTTATACATACTAAATGGGGAGATTCTAAAACACGTAAAGCCTTCACCCAATTATAAGTAGAATATGTAATAACATATGATGCCATAAATGAAACAGTCCCAACCCAAAAAAAACAAACCGAAAAGGAATAGACAGAAATACATTCACCATAATGTGAAAAATAATAAAATCTAGATAATCATCATCGTTTGCCTTGCCGGCTGGTGTGGGCGATAATGCTTCTCGGCAAAATGCAATCTCGAACTGCTTGGATCAATTCGTGTGTTGACTCCCTTCCGTGCCATGAAACAAGACTGTCAAGAATTTTCTCACGCTGCCTTCCTCTATCTCTCTTTTCACAAATTTTTTCCGGTTGTCACATGTTCCAGTTTTTGTTTTCTCAAAATGTGACCAAATAATTATGACTGCTTCTTTCTGATGTTTGTGATAAGTTGTCTTTGCGACTTAGCCTCCCTCAAACTGTCCAAATTGCTCATTTTGCTCAATTGTAATTCATATTGCTCAATAAGTTTTCAGAATTCTTTTATAATACTACATCTCCAGGGCGTCCATGGATGTTTTTCGCCGGTTTACTAACTGTCCAGGATTCGCAACAGTATGGTAAAATTGGATCAATGTATGCTGCCTTGCAGGGTCTGACTTTTTAGACCAGGCTAGTGGAGTCAACAATACACAACACGGCGGGAATAAATGGGAAACCACAGCTGTATATTCCCAAGATTATCATGTTTCAAAATACAATTGATAAAGAGAGGTAAACAACACATTAAAATTGAGAATTGCCCAACACTAATAAACATAGGGTGTATTTTTAATGACTGTGCAGTGTTTGAAAATGTAGCCGGCTAAGTTTTGTATTCACCCTCTGTAAAGCTCAAGCAACATAATAGGTAAATACGAAACTTGGACCGGCAATATTTTCAAACACTGCACAGTCATTAAAAATACACCCTGTATTTGCAACCATACAGCCTATATGGGTACCAGGAAATGTTTTTGTAAGTAAATCGGTTTGTCTTTTTTTTTGGTTCGCAGCTGGCGTTGAACTCAAGCGTCGTCCATAACATGTACAACTGCGTCTAGTACTCTTGATTGATGTTTTGCGTATGGCTTAGCATTCACTGTTACCAGTATCCCTCGCCATCAGACGAACCCACTCCCACTTTAGAGGCACTTGTAATTTACGCCCCCAAGAGAAATCAATATTTCAGTCCAAATGGCCGGTGTAGATGTTGAACATACTACCTCGGCATCAGCAGACCGGATGTTTAAGAACGGGTGCTCTTGTCCATTCGGCTGACCTCCTGACCTTGGCCACATTACTGTTCGAGTGCTTATTTATCTATACAAATATGGGGGGGGGGGGGGGGGGTTGGCTGCAGAAGTCCACAAATTTAGGAACGAACGATGTCAGACACGACATGGGTGGAGATAGGGAGAAAGAGAGAGAGAGACGAGAGAGAGAGAGAGAGAGAGAGAGAGAGAGAGAGAGAGAGAGAGAGAGAGAGAGAGAGAGGGAGATAGGGAGAAAGAGAGAGAGAAGAAAGAGAGAGAGAGAGAGGCTGGATCATTATGTGCCATGCCGATAAACGTGAGCAGTCTTGTTCCCCAGGCATGATTTTCTTGGTTTCTGTAACGAAGGTAGTTTGCCATTGCCTTCCTTCTTTGCAGTGACCATACTGGTCGATGCCCGCGGCCATTGTCTCCATAAAGAAGTTCTCTGCCTACCATGATGAAATCAGAGACTATAACCTACAACTATCTGTCGGTTGTTCTTCAACTTCACCACTACTGCACCTATGGCTTCACGTAACCCTGGTGGTGGGGAGGAAAGGGAGCAGAGTTTAAAATGGGTACTCTACCTTGCTCAAGGGTATCTCGTAGGCTAGCGGAGGAACAGAGACTCCTTAATACTCCTTTCATAGTGAATACCCATATCCCAACATCCAAATCGATATACTTACGTTGTTTTCCTTCACGCCACTGTCCTCTTCTTTTTTCTCCTCCGATCCTTTGTGGCCCTTTCCCATACCTTTGGTCTCCTCTCCCCAACCTTTGGGCTCTTCTCCCCATCCTTTGGGCTCCTCTCCCCAACCTTTGGGCTCCTCGCCCCATCCTTTGTGCTCTTCGCCGGAGCCATTTTGTTTGTCAGTAACTTCCTTCGCGCCGGCATCGACAGAAGCTTCTTTCTTCGGATCCGAACCCCAGCCTTTAGTCTGCAATTCCTTTTCCACCTCGGCCCACATCTTAGCAAAATCGCCAGCAAGGACCATTGGCAAGACTAGCAGAACAACAAGCAACTTCATTTTGATCTGAAATTATATACACAAATTATGAAACAGCATTAAGGAAATTCAAAAATATTGAGTAGTAGTAATAGTACTATTGTAGAAATACTTCAAGTAGTTTGCTTTATCGGTTGTCATATTCTTTGTTTGTGTTGTATTGCTGCTATAGTTGTCTAGACATATGTGAAGACGGTTGACGGCCGTTGCTTTCCTTCCTGGCAGTGACCATACTCGTTGATAGGCGTATACATAGATCCTGTTTCTATCTTCAAGAGCCTGATACCAAAATCAACAACTACCCCTTGACTGCAATTAGAACTATATGTTGCATGTCCCACATTATCATCATTTTCCACTTTTACTGTGAAGCGTCGTGGGGAGGAATTGTTGACGTTCCAGCGCCAGATATATGGAACTGGATAGTGTCATTCCGTGTGACTGTACACTGTCTTTGATGTGATGTTAACAATCCATTTTCTTCGCAGCATCCTCTTGCTTTCTTGTCAGATCTTCTTTGATATAGCGCCTGTGCTGGTAGTTGGTGGTGTTGAATTCCTATGAGATAGTCGAACCATTTCATTTTCTGCTTTTCAATATATTTGGCACAATGTGTTGATCCACTGTCTGTCTGATAACATAATTTCATATTCGGTCTCGAATAGTTAAGTTGGCTGCTCTCCTCAAGCATCTCATCTCGCAGGTGTTGATTTTGCGTAAGTGTAATTTGGATCATGTCCAAGTTTGATATACCTAATCTATCAAAGAACCTATAATATAATTATGTTAACTCTTTGAGACTCAAAAATCCATTACTCTGAAGCAAACATCTTGGGAGGGAATGAGTGAAAGTAACAACTACCTTCAACTTGCACACTAACCATGTTAATAAATAAGGGAGGCAATTCTCAATGCACACAAGTAACTTCTCATTCTTTTATTTTCTCCCTTTGATATGATCCCACAATTATCAATGCCACTGTAGTGAAAGAAAAGTCTTTCCTTGACAAATTCGCTTTCAATCAAATCGCTGATTCTTTTCGCATTTGCAACCAGGACTTGACACTTCAGCTTCTTTTGTTTCACCAAAGAATGACCAACTTCTCATTAGTATCATCGATCCTTTAATTCCCAGTGGAAGACAGACAGTGTCAGTCCCTTGCTATAGATTGCCATTAAGCCATTTTCCCCACTTCCTCATGTCATTGCAGCTGCTGTTTTAACTTCATTTTGATTGTTACTCTCTTTCAGCTTTGACTTTATTTTGGTTGTGAAATACAACTTATAATATGTTTTGCTACGTACCGTGTTTTCTCATGGGATTACAACTATATATTTTGGCTATGTAATGTGTTTTCTCGTGGAATTACAACCCATATGTTTTGCTAACGAGTGTGTTTTCTAGTGGGATAACAACCCAGTATATGTTTTGCTACGTAGCTTGTTTTCTCATGTATTTACATCCCACATGTTTTGCTAACTAGTGTGTTTTCTCATGGAATTATAATCTATTATATGTTGTGCTACGTAGCGCGTTTTCTAATGAGATTACAACCCATAAGATGTTTGGCTACGCTGCGGGTTTTTCCCATGGGATTACAACCCATGTGTTTGCTACGTAACGTGTTTTTTCACGGGATTACAATCGATATGTTTAGCTGATCACACCCTGATGACACTCTTGCAAACTTAGTGCACTAGCAGCTATACCAAAGCGCCCCTTTCACATATACGGGGTCCCTAGTAATAATTTGGAGAGGAGAGGTTATACATTCCCTTTCTCGACGTTCGACGTCCAGTATCAGGAGATGTCTTGAGTAGCGAAGCAGGCCGGAGTAATAATACTGAACATATTAACCCTGAAGTGCTGATTTGTTTATTTTAAAAAAAAAAATGAACTAGAACCATATACCCAATACAAATTAAGGAGCAAAAGAGGAACCTCCACTTACCTGCTATGCTTGAAGTGACTAGCACATTCATCATCATCAAGCGCCATGCCGGATGGCGCAGGCGTTCATGACTCTCCACAGATCTCGGTCTTTGCTTTTCTGGATCAACTCCGCTGTTGATATTCCTACATGCCGCCGTCGCAATT
>JACEFZ010008367.1:42500-92500 GCA_014155875.1 Cepaea nemoralis
CTCGACCATTCCACGTGGCCAAGCCATCCAGATATTTACTTCTCTGTCTTCCCTTTGTACTTTTCTCCTCAATCTTGCCAATTGTCACCAAATTATCTAGTTTCATTGACAATCATATCTTTCACTGGAACAGACATTGACAATTATCGCTTTCCAGTGCTTCAGCTACCTACACTGGAACATACATTAATAATAATCCCTCTTCAGTGCTTCATCTGCCTACACTGGAACAGACATTGACAATCATCTTTCTTCAGTGTTTTAGCTGCCTACACTGGAACATACATTGACAATCATCGCTCTCCAGTGCTTCAGCTGCCTACATTGGGACAGACATTGACAATCATTCCTCTCGAGTGCTTCAGCTGCGTACACTGGGACAGACATTGGCAATCATTCCTCTCCAGTGCTTCAGCTGCCTACACTGGAATAAACTTTGCCAATCGTCGCTCTCCACTGCTTCATCTGCAATAAACTTTGACAATCATCGCTCTCCAGTTCTTCAGATGCCTACACTGTAACAGACGTTGACAATAATCTCTCTCCAGTGCTTTATCTGCCTACACTAGAGCAAATATTGACAATCGTGTCTCCCCTATTATCTCCCCCATCTCATTACTATGTAAGTGATGCTAGTTATATTATTTTATGTTGCCAAGCTGTTCTACAATCATCATTCACTGTCTCCGCGTGCCAATCTTGCCTAGTATTTAGAAGAATATTACGTGCCTACGTGGAGAAGTGGTCAAGCTGAGTGCCTTACAACTCGAAGTTTGTGGGTTCAGTATCAGAATCAATCTTTCGGTTCACAGTTGACAGTGACCCTGGAGATAGTGGCTGCAGCTTCGGAATGCATGCCTTTTTGACGCTTGCAGAAGGACGTTCTGCGAAAGAGACAGTCCCATATGAGTAAATACCAATTGAGTTGACTCCGTCCTCTTGCCTCTAATTCCTTTATAAGATATTCTAATATTATCTAGGTAAGCATAGCAGAATGGATTAGAGCGCTCGTTCTAACACATCCGGTGTGCTGATGCTGAGATAGCGGGTTCAATTCCTAACACCGGTCAGTTGGACTAAAATGTTGACTTCTCGTCCTTGACTTTGCGTAAATTACAAGTACTTTAGAAGTCAAAGTGGGTTTGCCTGAAGTAGAGAGATACTGGTAATAGGAAAGCTAATCCACACGCATCCTGATTTTCTGGTCACTCCCTCCAGTGCCATTCTCTCCAGGCCGGGTTTCGTGGCGCCGTTGTGGATGCGATTTGTAATGCCGCTTACCCACGTTCAAAACACAGCGGCGACCGATTTGGCAGCAGACCGTGTCGTGCTGGTTTTAACCTGTTGGTATGGGAGCCGGTCGTTCAGAAAGCAATGGGAAACCACTGAACGTAAAAAACGTGCCACGACATCAACAACGGCAGTAAAATGCTGGTGTTGACTGCAACGTTCTGTAAAGGAAATGCAATTTTTAAAAAAGAAATCCACAATCACATATCAGTCCAGGCAGCTAGAAGTAGTAGGTCGTGTATATAGACTACGCCTGGGTTCAAAGCGAGCGAAAGCACAAAAAAAAATTGGGTTTGTGTGGGTTGGGTTTGTGCGGGTTGGGTTTGTGTGGGTTGGGTGTGTGTGTTGGGTTTGTGTGGGTTGGGTTTATGTGGGTTGGGTTTGTGTGGGTTGGGTTTGTGTGGGTTGGGTTTGTGTGGGTTGGGTGTGTGAGTTGGGTGTGTGTGGGTTGGGTTTGTGAGGTTGGGTTTGTGTGGGTTGGGTTTGTGTGGGTTGGGTGTTTGTGGGTTGAGTGTGTGTGGGTTGGGTTTGTGTGGGTTGGGTGTGTGTGGGTTGGGTTTGTGTGGTTTGGGTTTGTAGCATCAACAATCGGTATGTCACTGTGGATTTTGATTAGGTAAGTGACCACAATAATGTCAGGGTCTTGTTTAGATGACCAAAGGCTGTTCACTAACAGGCGTGAAAACACTTGCACGCACACAATGAGTGTACAAACACACGGGGATATAACTCAAACACTTTAATCGCACTTCTCAAAACAGCAGTCATATCAGGCATCGCTCAAAGTCAGCGATAATGTCATTTCCAGAAACATACAATGCTATAAATATATATATAAATTCATAAATACAATAGAATATAACACTCACTCAATCTTTACTCTACTCAACAAAGCATACAGGCTTTCTTCCATCAAGCATCGACTCATACACAGCAACACTCTTTCACGTCCGTCCAGTCTCGAAGTCCTAGGCTGTCTCTCGTACCAGCAGTGATTACTCGTTGGCCCTGCTTTCCGCTCTCGTGGTCTTCGTGTACCACGCTGACCCTTGGCCATCACCTGCGTAGTAACCGTTAGTCCAGTTCACGGTCGTATCTGGTCGTTTTCGCCAGGCGGGGGAGATGAAGACTGGGAGCTTCTGACAAATAACCCACTCACAATCATGTTCATATAGACATGACCCTGACTTATGAACATTATTTCCAGACGTACCCCAGGGTCAACAGTTTGAGAAAGATTGTTCGGGCAAGAGGAAGAGGAAGGAAGTTAGAGCTCAAGTGAAGATCCACCTTCGTCACCTCAAACGTGACAGTTCAAATACCCACATCTTTCCTTAGTCAACTGGGCATGTTCAAATACCTACATCGTGCGCTTCAGTCAACAAGCCTTGTTTTAGCAGGTGAGCGCGTCTTCCGTTAGCTCTGGCATTCAATGCCCCTTCGTCGTGATGAAATAACAGAGTTCAGGTACGACGAATTCTGCCTCTAGCATGGCACGACTTTCATTGTGCTGAACATTGCCAACATTGCATATTTTACTAACGACGTACACCATGTTCTGAAAATTACACCCGCTATCCTTTTATCAATGCACATAATGGAAATCCGTGGTATTATGTTTGCCTACACTGGCAGTTTGACTTCAGAAATTCTCCATTGAGCCCTCTATTGTATTAATGATTAAGCACAATGTATTTATAGTAGCCGCGTACTTTGTCTTAATTTGCTAAATGTATAAAAAAAAAAGAGGCCAGCAAAATTCCAGGCAGGTATGGAACTGTGCAAACAAGATAGAGCATGATAATACTTTGTTAAGTAAAGAAAAAATCGTGAATGTATGGCTGTGAAGATATGCAGAAATGAGAGTAATTTACCGGAATTGGATAGGAGATGTATAGCGGACATAAAAACATTAAAGTACTTGCAAAAACTGCATTATATACAATGATGAGCAATAAGTTTCTCTCATTTGACGATAGAAAATGACTTCATGCGTCTTATACTAAGTATAGGACTGTTACACTCTTTACAGAGCAGTTGAGTTGAGTTGAGTAGAGTTAAGTTGAGTGAGGTCAAAAGCTGACATCACAGCGCTCGAGACATTCCCATACATGCTCCGTTTTAATCTTCAACAGCCAGCGAAGAGACCCAATACTCATGGTAGCAGTAGCAGTCTGCTTATGTGTCCTTCTATAAATAAAAGAATAAGTAAATAAAATAAATTTCGTTCGTTTGTTTCTTCTTATCTATTTTCGAAGTCCTGGTCTTCTGGTCAACATGGGGGGGGGGGGGGGGGGGGGAGGGGGGGGGGAGGTCTACGTGGTCTCGAGGTATGGTGACTGCCTCGAGTGCTGGAGGTCCCGTGTTCAAGCCCCGGTGATGACCGGGATTTTTTCTCGTAGACTTCTAGTAATAAAATTTCCCCTGGTCTCTGGGTAGTGAGATCGGACGCCCGTGTGTATTGTTGCGCACGTAAAAAACCCTTGGCAGTTGAAAATCGAAAAAAGAGTAGCCTAACGGCGGTGACCGGGCAAAATTTCGAGTTAAAAATCTACCCAAAGTATTTCAGGATCCTCGCCGGTGCTACGAAGTTCGTGCACTTAGCTGAGTTTCTCCAGACTCAGGTTTGAGTTAGGAGGAGAACGGAGCACTTATGGGTTGCACCCGTGTGCCGTGATGTTGATCCATCGACTAAAACTAGAAACTAAACTAGATCTTCTGGTCACTCCCTCCAGCACCATTATCTCCAGGTTGCGATGATCTATCTATCGGTTCTTCTGTACTAAAGACGCGATCCCAAAGAACTCCAACCACATCTGCCCTATAAAGGACAAATACTCCACAAGCGGTGCAGACCCAGCTTCTCACAGAGGATTGTAGATGCGGTGCTAGTCCCACATTTTACGTATTAATTGGTACTCGAGTGGTGATAAGTTCAATACAGTGCCGGTCACTTTAACTTCCAGAGACATTTCCCGGTACCCAATTTTAGATATGCAGATGGTACAGTATTGGTTGCAGACAATGAGCAGGATTGGTTACAGACAATGAGAAGGATTGGTTACAGACAATGAGCAGGATCGGTAACATTTAGTAGATGTGGTTGTTGCACACAGTGAACAACTAGGGTTAGAATTAACTTGCAAGAAGACACAGTTTATGGTCGTCACTAGGAAGAAGAAAATATCACCATGCAATATACAAGTAAATGGAAATATTCTTAAACAAGTGAATAGGTACAATTGACTCGGAACAGTAATACCATTTTATGGGAGATGCCTTGAAGAGATTAGAGCAAGGATAGTCATGGCGAAGTAGCCTTTAGAAAGATGAAAAACATACTGACCAATAAAACGATTTGCAACGAGAAAAACTGTGTTGAAGTGCTACATAGAGCCTATACTTTTGTATGGACATGAAGAGTGGACAATGAGCAGACAGGCTGAAAAACATTGGATGGCTGTGGAAATGTGGTTTCTGGTGAAAATGTAAAGAATTCAATGGACAGAGAGAAAAACTAATGACCTGTCCTACAAGAAACAAACGAAATCCGTAAACTGATTAGTGAAATTAGACGTAGGACAGTCACCATTTTTTGGACACATGATTAAAAAATACATTTGAGTCCTTGGTGACAACTGGTAAGATTGTGGGGAAACGAATAAGGGGAAGGCAGAGATGTAAATACCTGGATGGCTTGGCCACGTGGTATGATCAAGACAAGAACATAAAGCTGATCCACAACATTGGTGATCGTGTGAGATGGCGAAACATGACCGCCCACGCTTTTAGGCTTGGCATATAATGATTTTTAGTGGATCCACTTGGGCGCCCAGATCACTATTTTAAAATTCATCTCAATACGAATTCGAACCCCTAACCACTGCTAGACTGGTAGTTGTATTGATCAATCGGAACTTGGTGGGTGATGTGGTCAGTATCGCACCAGCCACCTTTACGTCCCAATAGTTTATTGGTACTCATTTTAGGCTGGGTCAACCTGGGAGTTCCGGTCAATTGTTAACACACAAAATAGTCGCTTTTTAAGCATCGCAGAAGCCATCATGGTTAACCTGCATGGGCCAGTTGTGTGCATACAGAAAGACATGATAGTCAATTTGAAATTACCGTGGTACACAATTGATATTACTGTGCGAATATGTATATATTTCAGCTTGAAGGATTTATCTAGTTACTTTACTTTATGTTGTGTGAATTCTGCAGTATGTACCTGATGAGATGCAGCGAAATATGCCAGCCATAAATAGAGAAATCTATTGTTTGTGTCTTCATTATTCAAATTCACTACGGGAAAACATTGTCTTGAATTGCTCAATACCCGAATCCGTCTCCCTACAGATTGAACGATTGACCAATGGGCCAGCAGGTAAGAGCCCAGCCCATACGCCACGGCATGTCTCCCTCGTCTGTGTGTCTGTATGTCAAGTCTATGATAGCCATGTCAACAAGCTGTGCCCTCGTCCATGTGTCTGTACATCAAGTCTATGATACCCATGTCAACAAGCTGTGCCCACGTCCGTGTGTCAGTATGTCAAGTCTATGATAGTCATGTCAACAGACTGTGCCCTCGTCCATGTGTTTATACATCAAGTCTATGATAGCCATGTCAACAGGCTCTCCCCTCGTCTATGTGTCTATACATCAAGTCTATGATATCCATGGCAACGGGCATTGCCCTTATCAGAACACCGCCATTTGAAAAACAATATTCCACTCCACCATTACCGGTAATGGAACTTGGGCCGCTGCTTAGGCTAGCCAAACCATTATCCGAAATACTAGCAAGGACTGCATTCTTGTACTACATTTTCAATCGATCAGCCAAATGTTGAAAAAAAATAGTAAAAGACCCGTATCCAGGCTGTGAGTCATATTGGGTATATGATGCGAGACCCTTATTTGCAAACGCCAATCAGTACTCCATGGTGATTTGGTCAATATCGCGCTGGCTGCCTGTACTTCCGAGACTATTGTCTAGGTCCAGTTTTACACTTGGAGTTTCGAACATATTAGCATTGGGCTGGCAGGCAAGGGAACTATTCCCTGCATTGCTGTCACCGGTTCTTTCATGTGGCGGAATGGCTTGGACTTAGACGCTCGCTTGTAACTCCACCGTTTAGACTGGGTTAACCTGGATATCCGAGTCAAAGGCACGTTATCAGAAGAAATACACTTCAGAACTTGGTGACAACTGTTAGATTGACGGGGAAAGGAACAAGGGGAAGGCAGAAAGATAAATATCCATATGGCTTGGCCGCATCGCATAATCAAGACAAAAACACAGAGCTGATCCATGACTCTGGTGATCGTGTGAGATGGCAAATCATGACCGCCCACACTTATCGATATACGATATATAAATACATACACACACGTACACATTTGTATTCACAGTGGTTATGTGGATTTCGAGCACTGCGCTGAGATTATCATTGCGTGACATATAAGAGAAGACGGGTGTGCGTATGAAGACATTTTAGTGTATGAAATTAACCCAGTGCAAACAATATCACATTTCTAATGTGGTTTCATACAAGTGTCTTAGCCGTTAAATCTTAAAGGAGGCCAGGGTCTGGTTCGTTATTTTTCTCACCGAGATTTTATACTGTTGAAAACTGAAGGTCAAATAATTCACGGTATTAGTGGGCGCGTTATCGAAGTTGATAGCGAACTGCGTTGATAATACCATGAGCACTTTCTGACTCGTGTTCGAAGCCTGGGGTCGTCGCCTGCGAAAGTGAAGGGAAGATTGTCCACATATTCCTCCATGCATCCAGCCCTACAAAATGTAATGGCGCTATCGTGTCACCAGACTCCGCAGGAAACTTCAACGGGACATATTTATTTATTACTAGCAGACCCGGCCCGGCTTCGCCCAGTCCCTGGTGGGGAGCATCTCATTTAATTCATATAAGTAGTCATATAAGCTCCCGTTCCCGTTCCTGTCTGTCTGTCTGTCTGTCTGTCTGTCTGTCTGTCTGTCTGTTTGACCCTGCCCGGCATCGCCTGGCTCCTAGTGTGGAGCATCTCATTTAATTTATATAAGTAGTCATATAAGCTCCCGTTCCCGTTCCCGACTATCTATCTGTCTGTCTGTCTATCTGTCTGTCTGTCTGTCGGTCGGTCTGACCCGGCCCGGCTTCGCCCATCCCCTGATGGGGAGCATCTCATTTAATTCATATAAGTTCCCGTTCCCGACTATCTGTCTGTCTGTCTGTCTGTCTGTCTGTCTGTCTGTCTGTCTGTCTGTCTGTCTGTCTGTCTGTCTGTCTATCTAATCATTTATTGGTTGCGGTTAGAACAACCTTAGATAAACGAAGACCAACTTGCAAAAAGCATTAGAAAGAGCACTTGAAAGATCTTTACATATTCCCCCAACAATTAACTTGGGTATATGGAACAGCGGCAGCAGCAGCAGAAGAAGAAGAAAAGGGAGGAGTAGGAGGAAGGAGGAGGAAGAGGGTGGAGGAGGGAGGAGGAGGAGGGAGGAAGAGATAGGCGGAGAGAGGTGGAGGAGGGAGGAGTACGGAGGAATAGGAGGGAGGAGGAGGGAGGAGGAGGGATTAGGAGGAGGAGGGGGAAAGAGGAGGAGGAGGAAGGAGGAGAGAGGAGGAGGAGTAGAGAGGAGGAGGAGGAAGGAGGAGGGAGAAGGAGGAGGAGGAGGAAGGAGGAAGAAGAGGGAGGAGGGGAGGAGGAGGGAGGAGGAAGAGGGAGGAGGAAGAGGGAGAAGGAGGAAGAAGGAGGAGGAGGAGGGAGAAGGAGGGAGAAGGAGAACGCAGGAGGAGGAGGGGGAGGAGAAGGGAGGAGGGAGAGGGAGAAGGAGGGAGGAGGAGGGAGGAGGAGGAGGGAGGAGGAGGAGGATGAGAGAGGAGGAGGAGGGAGGAGGAGGGAGAAGGAGGAGGGAGGAAGAGGTAGAAGGAGGAGGGAGAAGGAGGAGGGAGGAGTGTGAGAAGGAGGAGGAGGAAGAATTCGAGGAGGGAGGAGGAGGAAAAGGGAGGAGGAGGGATGTGGAGGAAGGAGGAGGAGGTTGAGGGAGGAGGAGGGATGAGAGTGGAGGAGGAGGGAAGAGGTAGGAGGAAGAGGGAGGAGGAGGGAGGAGGAAGAGATAGGCGGAGAGAGGAGGAGGAGGGTGGAGGAGGGAGGAGGAGAAGTAGGGAGGAATAGGAGGGAGGAGGAGGGATTAGGAGGAGGAGTGGGGAAAGAGGAGAAGGAGGAGGAGGGAGGAGGAGGAAGAGGAGGAGGAGGAAGGAGGAGGAAGGAGGAGGAGAGAGGAGGAGGAAGAGAGAGGAGGAGGTATTAGGAGGAGGGAGAGGGAAGAGGGGGAGGAGGAGGGAGGAGGAAGAGGGAGAAGGAGGAGAAGGATGGAGGAGGAAGAGGAGGGAGAGGGAGGAGGAGGGGAAGAGAAAGAGGGTAGGAGGAGGAGGGTAGAGGAGGAGGAGGGATGTGGAGGAAGGAGGAGGAGGGATTAGGTAGAGGGAGGAGGAGGGAGGAAAAGGGAGGAGGGTGGAGGAGAGAGGAGGAGGGAGGAGGTAGGAGGAGGAGGAAGAGGGAGGAGAAGGATGGAGAAGGAAGAGGAGGGAGAGGGAGGAGGGGGAGGGGAAGCGGAAGAGGGTAGGAATTGGAGGAGGGGAGAGGAGGAGGAGGGAGAAGGAGGGAGGAGGAGAAGGGAGGAGGAGGGAGGAGGGGAAAAAGGGAGGAGGAGGGGAGAGGAGGGAGGAGGCGGAGGGAGAAGGAGGAGGGAGGAGGGAGGAGGGAGAGGGAGGAGGAGAGAGAATGAGGAGGGGAGGAAGGAAAGGGAGGTGGAAGAGGATTAGGAGGGAGGAAGAGGAGGGAGGAGGAGGAGGGTGGAGGAAGGAGGTAGAGGGAGGAGGAGGTAGAGGGAGGAGGAGGAGGAAGGAAAAGGAGGAGGAAGAAGAGGAGAAGGGAGGAGGAGGGTGGAGATAGGAGGTAGAAGGAGGAGGAGGAGGGAGGATGAGAAGGGAGGAGGAGAGGAGGGAGGAGGAGGAGGTAGAGGGAGGAGGAGGAGGGAGGATGAGAAGGGAGGAGGAGGGAGTAGGATGGAGGAGGAAGAGGGAGAAGGAGGGAGAAGGAGGAGGAGGGAGGAGGATGAGGGAGAAGGAGGCAGGAGGAGGATGAGGGAGAAGGAGGCAGGAGGAGGAGGAGGGAGGAGGGAGGAGGAGGGAAGAGGAGGGAGGAGGCGGAGGGAGAAGGAGGAAGGAGTAGGAGGGAGGAGGATGGAGGAGGAAGGGAGAGGAAGAGGGAGAAGGAGGAGTAGGAGGGGGAGGAGGTAGAGGGAGGAGGTAGAGGGAGGAGGAGAAGAGAGGAGGAGGGAGTTCGCCATTCCGAATTCATACTCGTCTAGGTTCTGTGATTTCGGTCCTTCCATTGATTGTTCTTCCCTTCTACATGACTGTAGATAACTTCCTTACACATAAAAAGATGAATTGTTATTGATATTGCCGTGGCATGGAGGAATATCAGCAGCAGAGTTGATCCAGAAAACCAAAGACCGAGATCTATGGAGAGCCATGAATGCCTACGCCAGCCGGCACGGCACTTGATGATGATGATGATTGCCGTGTGACGATTCTGTGTAGTCACGTCATTTTCTTCGCTTTCCCTAGCGTTTTGGTTCGGGGATTCTTTCATCATCATCATCATCATATATTTACGTACGTATTTTGGGAGGGGGAGGAGGGAGGAGGAGGAAGAAGAAAACAAATACGACAGTTGGCAGCGCTGGAATGAAAGGAAGACGTGTAGAAAATTTCATCTCAATCGGATGGACCGTTCGCGAACGTATAAAGGACATACATATATATTTACATACATACATCCTAATATATATATTAAGATTATTTACTTGGAAAACTTTAGTCAGTATTCCATCATCATCTCATCTTGTTTATTTTGTACCTTGGGGTTGTTGAGGTGTACTCGGTGACCATGCATTGCTAATATTAATTCCCATGTGTATGACTTCATGCTATGAAAGTTAGTAACGCTTCAACAGACGAAGAGGAGGCGGCCACACCCTCGTCAAGGCCGCAATCTTGCTATCGTCATGATGACAGGCAACCGTTGGAGAAGATAAACAAGAGGCCCTCCCCACGCGTGACCCGCCATGGACCAAAAGTGTCAACATCTCGACCACTCGAAATTTAATCCTACAGGCCTTATACCACACTGGGGTGTATGAATATACAAGTGTACGTAAACTGAGCAATGATTTTAACTCTCAGTACACTACTACTGGGCACTGTGGCTGAGAGGCAGTTAGCGCGTTTCACGCTTCCCCGACAAACCGGGTTCGAAATCAGCAGCAAACGATTTGGAAGTAGACCGTCTTGCACTGATATTGATGGTATGGGCGTCGGTCGTTCAGAAAGAAGTCGCGACCTACTAAAGATTAAACGCTGCCTAATAAATAACTAGCAGCAAAGAAATGCTGATGTTGGTGGCGATGTCTTGTAAAGGACATACAACTAAAACTATTTACCGGGGAGCATCGACAGCATTGTGGCTACACATTGGCTTGTGTGCATGGTGGTCATGGATACGCTTGGTAATATATGTTCATGAGGCTCTTCCAGGCCAATCAATGTTACTTACATTGGCAGTCCAAGGTACTCGCAACATTCGTCTCAGGAACCACATCTCCATTGCTTCACGGCTCTTCTTAATTTGTTCATTTGCGTTTCATGATTTGCTGTCATACTGGAAAACATGTTCTCTAAATTATATCAGTACTCTTTTGTAATCCCGCATACCGCGTTCGAAATGTTGGGGTTGACTGCTACGTCCTGTAAAGGATATGAGCTAACTAACTATATTGAATGATAGTTATTTATTACCAAAGATACATTGCATTTACTGAAATACAGTTTTTGCTTGACCTATACTGCTAATTCAAGGCTCATTCAACGGCCAAGTGAACATCCAGGATCTACAACAGGTAGCAGCGAACCGCCGGACATGGAGAGCCATGACTTCTGCCCTATGCGCCGACTTAGGCTCAAGAGGAAAGACTAACTAACTAATACTGCAAATAAAATCCAATGAACAAGACTTGCAAACGAACAACAGTAAATTAATTCGAGAAATTAAGCGTAGGCAGTCAAGATTCTTTCAGCGCTTTAGGAAGAGAAACAAACTAGAATACTTGGTGACAGCTAGTAAGATTCATGGAAATGAACAAGGGAAAGGCGGAGAGATAAATATGTGGTTGGCTTAGCCATGTGGCATTATCCAGACAAGAACACGGACCCGATCGAAGACTCTGGTGATCGTGTGAGATGACGAAACATAACCCACCGTGCTTATCGGGATTGCACATAATGATGGTTCAGCGTTTAATCTCTTACACATAATAATAATAATAATAATAATAATAATAATAATAATAATAATAATAATAATAATAATAATAAACGGACAATTAAAGCATTTCTTTGATGATAGGCAGCTTCTGCAGCTTGTCTTGTTGCAGATGTATTGATGTCACCGTTTCTCTAGAGTAGATTAGGCAGACTGAGAGAGGGATCATGCTGCACGGGCAACATACGGTCTTTACAAATTAGCCCGGACTTTATTCTATAGAGAGATATTCTCTTCTTTAAAGCACAATTAACATTGTTAGGACGGCAAGGTTTCAATCAGTCAATTACTGGGGCTATCAGCATCTACGCCTGTGGACATTTACGAGGGAGACGAAATGTGTATGTATTTATCCGTAGTGCTCTTGTGTCAATTATTAACACCAAGAAATAAAACAATTAGTATATGAGAACGCTTGAATAATTTACGTCCCAAGGGGAGTAATTGAGGCAGAGTTACACTTTTCGTTTATTTTAAAGCACAACCTTGGGCATGAAACTCAAGTGATGAGCAAATATTTTCTCAAGTTCAGCACTTTTCTTTTAACTTCCCATATTTTTTATTTATCTTAGCATTCTTCGTGTGTTTGCTGCTATTGCTGTGAATTGGGAATATTTTTTTACAAAGGTTGAAAACTTATATGTCACCGTTGGTATAGGTTGAAAATGTGTTAAGTTGCAGTCAGCATTGGTGGCAAAACTGTTAGTCAATGTTGTGATAGACCCAAGACGTGTATGTCACCGTTATGTTAGGCTCAAGACGTGAAAGTCACCGTTATGATTGGCGCAAGAATTTTATGTAACCGTTATCATGGGCTCGAGATGTGTAAGTCACCAATATTGTAGGATCAAGAATTGTCAGTCACCGTTTTGGAAGGCTGAAAAAACACACATATGTCACTGTTGACATATGGTGAAAACGTTTATACTCTGTTTTCATCGATAACAAAGGTTAAACATGTGAAAATCACCGTTTTGGTAGATTTAAAATTTGTGTGTGACCGTTAGCATAGGTAGTCTCCTCCTTCTCCTCCTCCCTCTCCTCCTCCTCTTCCTCCTCCTCCTCCTTTTCGTCGTCGTCGTCGTCTTCGTCGTCGTCGTCTTCGTCTTCTTATTAAACATCTGATATCTCAGCCTGTTGTGTCCTGTGTGGAGTCTGAAGAGTGTTAAACTAATTTTCTAAAGTGGAATTGGTAATATGCATCATCTGTCTGGTGGCCTGGTTGCTTTTAATCCCACTTGGTTATAAAATTGCTTCCTGAAATGTCTTTTCCTTACCTTATCATAGGTTTTACTAACGTCAGGCTGACGTAGTCTTCCTCATTCCTTTGCCAGTCTGTCAGCCTGTTCATTTCCTGGCATGTTACAATGTGAGGGGATCCATTGTTTTACAACTCTTTTGAATTTCTGACATACTTCATGGAGTGCTGCTGTTAGATCTGCTAGTTCTGCGTTGTTTTTAATCTTCGGTATTTCTTGCGATCTTTCCTTCATAAATAACCTGTTACAGACGCGATTCGCCAATTCCACATAGGCCTACCATGTTCGAAGCACAGCTACAGGTGATTTGGAAGCAGACCGCCTTGCGTTGGTTCCAATACAATGGTATGAGTGTCAGTCATTCAGAAAGCAATATTAAACTACTGAAAGTAAACTTGCCAAGAAATCATGAACAGCCAAAAATGCTGGGCTTGACGGCTGCGTCCTGTAAAGGATATGCAACTGACTTGTGTTCATGACCACACAGCCAATGCGTTTCATAAGAAGAAAATGGGAGGTTTACTTAATTTCTGACTTTTCTAAATCAAAGGGTGAAGTAGGCAATGAACCTATGACAGGTCTAGTAAACCGGTAAAAAAATTTACTTGATCCTAGAAAATTACTGCTGATGAATCACGGAGGAAATTGGAAGAACAGTGCTAGCCACGGGCGCTGGAACATTAATAAACCCTCCCCACGGCGCCTAACAGCATAAGTGGAAGACAACAACAACAGCTATAACACAAGTCGGCGCTGTGACCTATCGGTAGTGAGCAGGTTTCACAATCCCCCAAGGTACTCAGTTGAGGGATTGAAATCAGTTGCCTAGGGTTTGAAATCAGCTGCGGAAGATATGGAAACAGACCGTTTTGTGTTGATTTAGACGATAGAGCTTCGATCGACCAGAAAGCAATGGCAAACTACTGAATCGTCAAGATGTCTAGTAAATCACAAATGGCCACAAAATGTTTGGGTTGATTGCGGCGCCCTGTAAAGGACAAGGACATGCTACTAAATTTTGTTTTAAATTATTATTATAAACTATATCACAGACAAGCTAAAACACGTCTGACGGCAGTGGAAATGTGGTTTCTGAGGGAAATGCAAAGAATGCCATGGACAGACAGAAAAACCAATGACCAAGTCCTACAAGAAAGAAATGAGATTAGATGTAGACAGTCAACATTTTTGGACACGTTATGAGAAGACATAAATTGGAGAACTTATTGACAACTGGCAAGATCGAGGGGGAATACAAAAGGAAGGCAGAGAAGTAATCTCCTGGATGGCTTGGCCACATGGTATGTGGAGAGCTAACACGAGAGCTAATCCACGACTCTGGTGATAATGTGAGATGGCGAAACATGACCGCTCACGCTTATCAGCATATAACATGATGATGATGATGACACATCGGCTTCAAATATATTTAAAATGTATGTAATTAATGCAAACAAATTAGCTACATATGCACACGGACAATGGCACAAACAAATGACAAGATTCGGTCATTGATAAAACTCAATACATTATGTTAGCTAAAGATTATGTATGAATACCAAAGTCTCCAATTGTAATGTGTTTATTACACATTATGTAACATTACATTTGAATGCAAGGAATGCGTAAACGATAGAACAAATGAAAGTGGTAAAGTTCAGTTTAATAAGAGCAACATTACACATTACATAATGGACGTTTCGACTAGAAAATTATCATCAGTAATTAAATTAAAAACAAAAGCAAGCGGATACTATGCAACGAAAAATACGTGTGCTTGGAAGTTAGAAAATAATAATGTGACGCGAGGTAAGTCGAGAAAAGCATTCAGATATCACGGGGCGATGGAAGGACAAGAAGTGATGGTTCATGTCGGGGAATTACAAGAAGGACAGTACAGACACACATAAAGAAGCAGAGAGACAGACAGATAAAGAGAGAGAAGAAAAGATAGATATAGACAGGAAGAGTGACTAAGAAACGAGAGAGATAGACAGAGAAAAAAGAAAGATATACAGTCAGAGAAAAAGAGAGAAAGAGACAGTCACAAACAGAGACAGAGAAAATAGAGCACAGCGAGAAATAGAGAGACAGAAAAAAATACAGAGAAAACAGAGAGAGGTGACAGTAGCATAAGGCACAGCAAGGCCAAGAAAAGAGCCAAAGACAGGATACCCATAAAGAAGTCCTTTATAGAACATCGCTCCCATCAAGGCCTGTAGGAAATACTCTCAATCTGTTGTCAGCTCCTCTGCCTTAGACATGTTCATGCACACGTGACCCGTGTACACCTTTGTGCTAATCTACCCTGTATCTTCTCACAGGAAACACGCCTACCATCCCTAATCTTTTTAATCCACTGCTACGTTTAATCAGACCAAAGTATTTCAATTTCCGAACCACAATACTGTTTATGAGTCAACTTTCTTCCATGTTCAGATCTTTCTAGAACTTTCTGGAATGTAGTTATGAATCTTTACTTGATTCATGTCATTATATCAATGTTCTGTAAAGTTCCAATGTCCCTGTTTTCTTCTTCAGTGATTGTGAAATTGCCCATAATTCGCTTCTGTATGTTGCCACGGAAATACGCATGTCCTCAAAGTCGCTACTTTAATATATTCGCTGGTGTTGAGCCAAAAGGCATGACCACATACTGGACGCTCGACTGTCCAAGGAATTGTCCATGTGTATGGTTCAAACGCCGTGTATGCTCACAATTTATGTCAGTGTGATTAAAAGGCTGTGTATCCCCTCCACATTCTGGTATGTCTATGTCAATGATTCAAACACCGTATATCCTCACCACATTCTGTTATGTCTATATCAGTGGTAAAGCGCCTAGTATCCTCACAATCTGGAATGTACTCGTATATGTCAATTATTCATGGGCTGTATATCCTCACCCCACAAGCTGGTATGTCTATGTCAATTATTCAAGCGCTGTATATCCTCACCCCACAAGCTGGTATGTCTATGTCGATTATTCATGGGCTGTATATCCTCACCCCACAAGCTGGTATGTCTATGTCAATTATTCATGGGCTGTATATCCTCACCCCACAAGCTGGTATGTCTATGTCAATTATTCAAGCGCTGTATATCCTCACCCCACAAGCTGGTATGTCTATGTCGATTATTCAAGGGCTGTATATCCTCACCCCACAAGCTGGTATGTCTATGTCAATTATTCAAGGGCTGTATATCCTCACCCCACAAGCTGGTATGTCTATGTCAATTATTCATGGGCTGTATATCCTCACCCCACAAGCTGGTATGTCTATGTCAATTATTCAAGGGCTGTATATCCTCACCACATTCTGGCATGTCTATGTCAGTGGTTAAAGCGCCTGGTATCCTCACAACCTGGTGTCCTCTGTAAGAAAAACAAATGAAAGAGACCAGTAAAACCAGCAAATTTACACGTCATTAACGCATACTGAGATGCGATGGCATAGTAGTTAGTGCGCTTAACTGCCAAGGCAGTGATTCGATTTCAATCCCCAGCGAAGGAAGGATTATATTTTCCCATCAGTATGATCATTACAATGGGTACCATGCAATTTTCAGAATTGTCTGGGAATTAACTGACATTTCTTTTTTTCTGTCCGCTCACTTGGAACTCAAGCAAAGTCCATACACGTCCTACTACTTGCTTTGAACTCAAGCGTAGTCCATACACGTTACGGTACTTCTAGTGCTCAGGACTTGTTTGCGTGTGGATTACCTTTCCCTCTTACCAGTATCCCTCGCCATCAGGCGAACCCACTCCGACTTCAGATGTACTTGTGATTTACGTCCCACAGTGACGGACCAGAAGCCAACATGTGCTCTCAAGTGACAGGTGTAGGGCTTGAACCTGCTACATCGGCATCAGCACACCGGATGTTTACGAACGAGCGCTCTTATCCATTCCGCCATGCTGGAATTACAGGAAATGAAAGACATCGAGGTAGAGAACTGGCCACCCAACTTCATATATCGTGACCTAGAATATGTGAAACCCTAACACGTAACACCCTCACGACAGTATCTGCTATGGAAATATCTGTATCCTGTCTTACTGCATAATGGGAGCATGTTCTTTGGTCCAATTATTCGATGATCATAATATCAGGAACCACGCCTTACACCACTGTACTTTCCAAACTCATTGTCACTCGTTTAATATGATCATAATATTTGAGTTTCCAAGACATGTTAAATCAAATCAAATCAAACCAAATCAACTTTGTTTTACAAGGGTCACAAATTGGGCAAGCAGGCCCGTCTTACATTCGGCCCTGCCAATCACTCATCTTTCGTTCATCATGAGCATTATACATTCACATAGGAAGGAAAAATAACATTGTGAAATTAATGTTGTTAACACAAGTAAGGCAAATTACCATGTTATGAGGCCCATCTCCCACCTACCCACACATCACCCCACCCACACCTCCCACCTACCCACACACACACACCCAGGGACACATACACTCATGTCAGGGTCTTAAACTTGGCTCGCTTTCCTAACTAGTGTGAGACAGTACAAATACAACGTGATTTGACGTAAGACTCAACGATACATCGTTTGGTGGATTTATTAACATATCAAATACAGAACGATGATCACAAATACATATAATGAAGACTTTACAACTTACATCCACAATACAGTCACAAGTCTGACTCGCAAGATGTCCAGACACTCGCCTTTCAATACAGAAACCACACAATGCCTTTCTCACACGTCCGTCCTGTTCCGTGTCCCCAGAGCTGTCTGGACCTGGTAGGCAACTTGCCTCCTGCCTGACGTGGCGTCACGTGGCAGTCGTGCGTCTTGCGTTGGCGGCCTGACCGCTGGTCAGCCAGCGATCTCGCAGGCCGGTAACTCATTCGCCTGGCGGCGCAACGAAGTGGTTGCATCCCTTACTGGGAGCTAAGTCGCCTGGCGGTCGTAACGATGTCCCTGCATCGCTGTCCACTGTCGGACTCTGACACGCTCCCCCGGTAACTCCATGAAAGATGTCGTCTTTCATGCTATGTCTGTACCTGTTGGGTTAATATTATACCCTTGTCAGAGTCTACCTTTCCATTGTTATACAAAACGTTATCAAAATTACACACATGCCATAGAAATATATAAGAACTGGGAGTTGGGTACAAAGACATGTGGTGCTTCATGTTTAACACATATCAGGTTTCACCCTCTCGATGGCTGGTTACCTCAATTGTATTATCACCCAGTCAGATCAGTAGTACCAGCTTCACGCATCTACCTCGCAGCAATTTGAAAAAAAAAGAATAATATGGTTCTTGGAACAAAAACCATCTAGCCAGACTGAAATACGGCTTTATATAAGTCGTATAAAACACTCAAACCCTGTCCCTACTTGGCCAGGAGTTATTGTGTTGGTATACAATGTTGGCAACACTCTGCCATGCCCAGCAGATGCCTGCCTGTGGTGTCAACACTTTAACAACAACATGTTATATTACACACAACACATTAGCATATACATTTCAAATTATGGCCCTTTGTGTGAAAATGTAATAACAACAAAATGAAAGGGAAATAATTTTAACATTAGTGAAACACAATAATTTACAATAACTATTTAATTTCTTAGTGTCATTGCTTGACGTTTCTTCATATTAACGAGAAAAAGTCGGTAATATGAATATGTTAATCAAGATATGATTCTAAGATTACATTAGAGAAATAAATAAACACACAATTCGTGTATTCAATTTTATAGAATCCTAAATATTTTAAAATCGTCAAAACTTTTTAACATTTTCAATGTTGTCTGCTATTTTTGTTCTAAATTTATAATTAATCCGGAAGTACACACGAGCTGTACAATCAGCTGATGTTAAAGATTGTAGAACACACCTGTTCCGGTTTGATGTAGTTTAAAGAAGGAACAATGTTCTCAAAGTTCGTGGTGGATTTTGGTACACAATCTTCTGGATTACGATCGAATGTTCATGTGTTAGCTGTTTCAGTCGAACACTAAAGATTTCGGTTCACTGCAGAGGTGTAGAAAAGTCGTCACTGTTCAGTTTTACTTTCACACTCGTCATTAAAATGTTCCTGGAAGAATCAACACGACGTTGTCACTGTCAAGTTGGATAATTCGCTTCAGGTAAGTGCGAACGTGACACTGTTCTTGTACGTAATATATACAGTTAATAAAGTTCGCTTTCTACCACATACTACACATTTATACACGACAATCACTACATGAACTAGTAAAATAAGAACACTATATATAATGGGAGTAATCCCTATCACAATATTGTAGACATTACACAGCTTTTTGTGAATGGAAAAACACTATTCACTGCTAAATGGCTGTGTCGGTTTGAGTGTATTTCTACATACTGCACTCAGCCATTGGTGCTCACTGGGTCGGTCGAACAACGTGACAAAAGATCGGCAATTGAATTGGTTCTGCCTGGGATATGTCGAACCTCAAAGCTATAATCTTGAAGTTTCAAAGACCAGCGTGCAATCATATGATTCGATGGCACACCTGAATTCATCCATCGTAAGGGGCTGCTGTCCGATTCTACGATGAAATGGCGTCCTAGAAGAAATCTAGACAATTTGGTGATCCCTACTACTAAAGCTAGGGCTTCTAGTTGAGGAATGGACCATGCCCGCTATCGGGCTTTCAGCTTCCGGGATACAAAATAAACTGGGTGTAGGATGTTGTTATACTCCTGCAACAGGACTGCTCCAATCGCGACGGAGCTAGCATCTGTGCGTAATCTGAAAGGTAAACGGATATCGGGCAATTTAAGGATAAGATTCTGTTTATTCTTATCGGAAAAACATGATAGCACTTTATGAAATGCGATTTTTAGGCATTCATCGTGTACAATTTTCTCAGGTTTATCCTTTGTTAGTAAATTAGTAAAGACCTCGGTCAGTTCCGAAAAATCAGGAATAAATTGCCTATAGTAATTGATTAGGCCTAGCAAACTTCTGACTTGTTTCTTAGTAGTCGGAAGTGAGAGTTTTAGTATCTTGGACACAATTTTATCGTCTGTCGTGACAAAGCCATTGGATATTTTGTAACCCAAGAATGATATTTCCTGGTAGGCTATGTCTACTTTTGCCGGCTTCACTGTCAGTCCGTGCTGTCTGATCCGTTCAAATGTTTGGTCTAATGTCTTAATGTGTTCCGTCATTGTCTGTGTGTGAATGCATATGTCGTCAATATAGCAGATTATGTTAGGAATGTCTCTTAGCAGTAGTCGTGTCATACGTACGAATGTGGCTGGGGCGTTAACTAGCCCAAATGGAAGTTTGCACCATTCGTACAGTCCCCAAGGTGAGGCGAAAGCTGTCAGATGTCTGCTCTGTTCGTCTACAGCAATCTGCCAATAACCTTTAACCATGTCTACAGTCGTGAAGAACCTAGCGTCTGTCAGTTCTGTCAGAAGATCGTCAGTGTTTGCCATAGGCTCAAGATCTAGAACAGTTATTTTATTCAGTTTTTGGTAGTCGATGCACAGTCTTATGGTATTGTCCTTTTTGCGTACTATGACCATGGGAGATGAATAGTCTGATTGGGATCGTCTTATGATGTTATTTTTCTCTAAGTTGATGATTTCTTGATGTAACTGTTCTTTGTAATGTAATGGGATGGTGTATGGTCTGCATCTAATGGGTGCGTTTGATGTGAGTGCGATGTGATGCTGTACTAATTCTGTTTGTCCTGGGTTGTTGGAAAAGATGGTGTTGTACTGTTGTATAAGTTGTTTGCAACTGTCTGTGTCTGCTTGAGTTAAATTTGGGTTGATTTTGATCTCCTTCAAGCAGTCTGTCGTGTCTAATGCAGGTGTTGGAATTTCGTCACTAGCATCGTCGTCTTCGTGATCTATTATCACTGTACAAGCTGTTGTATCGTCTTGTTCGTTGTCTCTGTTGTAGTATGGTCTTAGCATATTTATGTGAAATATTTTGTGTTTGCTTTTTATAAGGATCTCGTAGTCTACAGGTGAAATCTGTCTTGTCACTTTAAAAGGTCCCTGCCAAGAATCAGTCAGAAGGTGTCTGTCACTAGGTAGCAGAAGAAGAATGTCCTGTCCAGGTGTCAATGTTATTGTCCTGTTACCTTTGTCAGCATACTGTCTATAAGTAGCACCAGATAGTTTTAGTGCATTCTTTGCAATAACACAAGATTTGATGATTCTTTCACGCAATGATGTCACATATAAGTATGATGATATGGGTTTAAGTACTGGTGTAGAGTCAGTTAACATTTGGTGGTAAATGGTCAATGGGCCACGTGGTTTGGCACCATAGATAAGTTCAAAAGGAGAGAAACCGGTACTAGCATGTGGTACCTCGCGATAAGCAAAAAGAATAGCTGGTAGATATACATCCCAGTTGTTGGGGTGTTCTTGCGTCACTTTTGCAAGCATGTGCTTAAGATCCCCGTTAAACTTCTCTATTACTCCGCTACTGTGAGGATGGTAGGGGGAATTGAAACACTGCTTAACTCCCAGCATTTTGGTGAAAGCTTGGGTGGATGCGGCAATAAACTGAGTGCCCCTATCAGATTGGATAGTATCTGGAAACCCTATCCTAGAAAAAATATGGAAGAACACTTCCATTATGTCATTGGCAGTTATGTTCTTTAACGGAATCGCTTCTGGCCAGCGACTACATTGATCAATCACCGTTAGAATAAATTTATTCCCTCTAATTGTTGTATGACTGAGAGGGCCCACTATGTCAACCGATAGCTTTTCAAAAGGTCGACTGGCTAAGTCGGTGACTTGTAACTTTGCCTGTGGGTGTTTACCTTTTTTAATCAGTTTCTGGCAGGTGTCACAACTTCTGCAATATTCTTTAATGTCATTGCAAAATTTTGGCCAGTGAAATTGTGTCAATAACCTTGATCTGGTCTTAACGTATGCCATATGACCTGCAAGAGGTATATCGTGTGCAAGATGTAAGGCTTGTTTGCGATAACTAGTTGGCAAAACAGTTTGCTCTGTGGTATTGTCACCTCTGGTGTAGTACCTAGTGAGTATGTTATTTTTCATCGCAAAATGCCATTTTGCATTCTTGGTTGCTTTTGGCTTTCGGCCGATCAGGTCAAAGTATTTTGACAATGAAGGATCAGCTTTTTGGGCTGTTACAAATGCTTCCTTCATGGTGTTTGTAGGTAATGAAACTGGGCTTAGCAATTGTATCGCCTCAGTTTGATTTACTTCATCTTGCACTCTAGCAGTAGCTCTTGTTACTGCGTTCACACACTCAATGGTATCAGATGATGATGATGGAACAATAGTTTCAATGATGTCATGAGAATTTAGTGCTACATTAAAATGAATAGGTGGTGTGACATTTTCAATGATGACATTTGATGGTGATGTTATGGCCTCATCATTACATGCAGATGTTATGTCATGAGGTGTATCATTTACCTCAGGTAAATTACCAATAAATATATCACAAACTGGACTGTTTAGTGCAGCGCACTTTACTTTCCCAGTGAGGAAAGGTGTATCAATATATGCCCATGCTAATGGGTATCTCTCAATATTGCCTGAGAATGTTCTACATGTTACATGCTTGCCTGTATAGTCTGTAGGCAATATGAACGTTCTTTTCAGGCCAATGAGTGAACTGCCCGTATCGCGAAGGACCGTAGCAGGCTTGCCATTAACATATCCGTGATGGATGATTATTTTGCCTTTTGAGTCTACTACCAAATTAGCTTCTTCATTGGCAATAGGGATGGTATGACCGCATGTTAAAATACCATCTTCATAGAAGGTGTTACAAACAGAGCATTTGTTTGCGTTGAATATGTCAAAAGCCTGTGCTGAGTTCACAGGATGTTTCTCTGGCTCTTCTTCATCCGAAGACGAACTATCAAACAAGGCGGCATTTGCTTTGTTGGTCATATGCCTGCCCTTACAATCTTTCCGATGGTGACCCCATGCCTTGCAGAGGAAACATTTTCGTGAGTTTTTAAAGGACTTACGTTCCTTGTCTTGCCTGTTTACCATGTTTACTAAGTAATTATGGTACCCTGGGTTCTGATCGCACATTTCACCCTGATGATGTGAATTTTTACAATAAGTGCAATGATTAAATTTCTCAGAGGTAGGCCTATGAGGTTTCTGCCTACTATAGGGTTGCTTGTCATAGTTAGCCGCTGCTACAAAGTTAATGTTAGTATCTTCAGTAGCAAAGCAATGTTTGTTGGCTGTGTAGTAAGCCGACCCACGTCTTTCAATCTCATCCACACTAGAGCATTCATTCTCTAACAAAAATTTAGCAAAGGCTGAAGGAATAGATGACACAATTTTGTCTCTAATGATTAGATCTTCCAATCTCTGATAACTCTTTTCAATTTTGGCTGCTGAAGTCCATTTGGTGAAAATATCTCGGACTAAGCAGAGGTAGTCAGAGAACGTCTGAGTCGGTTTTGGGCTCAATTTACTGAACTGTTCTCTGTAACCTGCCTCATCTAACATAAAATGTGCCATAATCTTAGATTTCAGATAATGGTAATCTTTTCTGAGGTCTTTGGGGATGGTTTCAATAACTTTAAGAGGTTCCCCTGACAAACTCCTCATGTACACAATATTCCATTCAGACAGTGGAACTTGATAATGTTCCATTAAAGTTTCCAAATTTTGGGTAAAGGCTGCAATGCAGTCACCCGAGGTATAATTACGTACAATACCTTGGTATTTCTTGTACTGGTTTTCTTTCTCCAGTCTCTCAGATTTCTTAGACTCTTTGTTAATGGCAGTATCAGTGTCAAGCTGTTTCATCTTCAACTGTAACTCCAGTTCTTCTCTCTTACTCTGAGCTGCTATTTCTGCTTTCTTCAGCTCTGTGTCATTCTCGATCTGAGCTTGCTTTAAAGCTGTGTCTGCCTCTACTTGCTTGGCAGCCCTTTCTGCTTCTGCCTGTTTAAGAGCTCTTTCAGCTGCTCTTTCTTCGCGTTCATTGGCTTTTTCCTGAACTAGTAGGTATTCAGCATATTTCTGCTCACTCCACTGTGTTAGTTCATCACCATGTAACTGTAACTTTATCCCCATATCAATGAAATCAAATAATGAAGACATGATGGAAAAATGTCAATGAAATACCAGCCACACACAATATGTTATAAGTGGTTAGTAATCAACAAGTTACAATCTGTTTATCTGGACGATATGTGCCTAAAAATGCATTTGTTAAGTATACGAAAAGGAAAAAAAGTATACTCAAGTGCCCTGGATGCGGTGAAGAACGGTTGGAAATCGGGCTAGGAACTGTAGGGTCACTACTTCGAATCGCAAATGACCTCTACGGCAAGGTTTCAGATGGTACGGAAAAAACCTGCTTTGTTTTTGGAAGAAGATAAATTAGCGTCTGTTTGTTGGTGTGTGCCTGCTTGTCACTAAGTGTTGATTAGGTTTGTATGGCGTTGAGTATAATTGTATGTCGTAAGTTTGTCCGTCAACCGTTTTTTTTTACAATACACGTTACTTTCTTTCCAAACACTTTTCGCGTTCCACAAACTCAATTCACAAAGACAATCTACAAGTATCTTAACACTCTACAACATTGATGACACATCACTTACATCAAGATGACATTCAGTAAGGACATAGACATCAGGTTTACAAGATGGCGACAAGGTCAAAATGGCGACAAGATCACAATGTCGACAAGGTCAAAACGGTGACAAGTTTCACAAATCACAAATGTTTTACACGCTTACAGGATCAAACAAACTAATGTATGCATTGTACGTTTACAAATGGTCTTACACATGTTTAAATAATGTAGTAACAATCAAAATGAGCCTTCCATGATCACATTCAAGTTTAAATCTAATTAAATTAAACGTTCAACAAGGACAAGCTATTCACGTTCAAATATAACTAAATTAAAGCTGGACGAGCCCTCCACGTTCACACATGTCAGGGTCTTAAACTTGGCTCGCTTTCCTAACTAGTGTGAGACAGTACAAATACAACGTGATTTGACGTAAGACTCAACGATACATCGTTTGGTGGATTTATTAACATATCAAATACAGAACGATGATCACAAATACATATAATGAAGACTTTACAACTTACATCCACAATACAGTCACAAGTCTGACTCGCAAGATGTCCAGACACTCGCCTTTCAATACAGAAACCACACAATGCCTTTCTCACACGTCCGTCCTGTTCCGTGTCCCCAGAGCTGTCTGGACCTGGTAGGCAACTTGCCTCCTGCCTGACGTGGCGTCACGTGGCAGTCGTGCGTCTTGCGTTGGCGGCCTGACCGCTGGTCAGCCAGCGATCTCGCAGGCCGGTAACTCATTCGCCTGGCGGCGCAACGAAGTGGTTGCATCCCTTACTGGGAGCTAAGTCGCCTGGCGGTCGTAACGATGTCCCTGCATCGCTGTCCACTGTCGGAAACTGACAATACCCCACCAACCGACCCATCCCCCTCCCGCACATCTCCCACCAACACACACTGCCCTCACTTGTTCCCCCAACCCAAACACACTCGCCACCCACACAAACATCCCCCATCAACCCACACATCCCGCGCCCACCCACATACACATCCTAACCCACACACCCATCCCCCACCCACACATCCTCTCCCCACCCACACCTCCAACTACCCATTCCCCCAACCACACCTCCATCGACCACATATTCCCCACTCACGCACGCACATCCCCCACCAACCCACACATCGCACATCCACTCTCACATCCCCAAACCATACACACACATCCCCACCAATTGACATCTCCCTACCCACACACACACACACATCTCCCTAACCACCTATACATCCCCAATCCACTCACACACACACGCCACCACCCACACATACATCCTCCACCCACCCACACATGCCCTAACCCACAACCCCCAAAACACAATCCCCCACACGCAGTAGAAGAGTAGTAGTGTTACAGTAGTGTTACAGTAGTGTTAACTGTATTGTTACAGTAGTGTTACAGTAGTGTTACAGTAGTGTTACACATTAGTGTTACAGTAGTGTTACAGTAGTGTTACAGTAGTGTTAACAGTAGTGTTACAGTAGTGTTACAGTAGTGTTACACAGTAGTGTTACAGTAGTGTTACAGTAGTGTTACAATAGTGTTACACAGTAGTATTACTGAAGAAGAGCCATTTTTCTTCGGTGTTCAGGTCTTGTAGAATGTCAGTATGTGTCTTTCTCTTGGCCCACGTTATTCTAAGTATTATTCTGTAATATGTGAGCTCGGAATCATTAATTTACTTCTTTCGTAATTGCTAAATGGTCAATGCTTCACATCCATACATGAAGCTATCACCTACAAAATAGACCCTTTCACACGTGATATTTCCCACTTGTACATGGTGCTAGAGCTATATTTGTATAAGCTAATCGCTTGCCTTGTACAATTTACCATATTTGTATAGACTAATCTAATCGTCTGCCTCCTACAACTTACCATAGTTGTATAGACTGATCACTTGCCTCGTACAACTTACCATATTTGTATAGACTGATCACCTGCCTCGTACAATTTACCATATTTGTATAGACTGATCACCTGCTTCATACAACTTACCATATTTGTATAGACTGATCACCTGCCTCGTACAACTTACCATATCTGTATAGACTGATCACCTGCCTCGTATAACTTACCATATTTGTATAGACTGATCACCTGCCTAGTACAACTTACATATGTGTATAGACTAATCACCTGCTTCATACAACTTACATATTTGTATAGACTGATCACCTGCTTCATACAACTTACCATATCTGTATAGACTAATCACCTGCTTCATACAACTTACCATATTTGTATAGACTGATCACCTGCCTAGTACAACTTACATATTTGTATAGACTGATCACCTGCCTCGTACAACTTACCATATCTGTATAGACTGATCACCTGCCTCGTACAACTTACCATATCTGTATAGACTGATCACCTGCTTCATACAACTTACCATATTTGTATAGACTGATCACCTGCCTCGTACAACTTACCAAACTTGTATAGACTAATCACCTGCTTCATACAACTTACCATATTTGTATAGACTGATCACCTGCCTAGTACAACTTACATATTTGTATAGACTAATCACCTGCTTCATACAACTTACCATATTTGTATAGACTGATCACCTGCTTCATACAACTTACCATATTTGTATAGACTGATCACCTGCCTCGTACAACTTACCATATATTGTTGGCAAGGTAGGCGAGCTGGACACGTCCCCGTGCTTCCTTTTGCTAACCATTGTGGCATTTGTGACCGTGAAATATCTCAGGAAGGATACTGTAGCATTGTAGCCTCGCTGAAATATAATCATCAAAAGCACATACATTTTCACGGGGCACTCAAATGAAAACTGGTGCAGGTTGCATAAACTAAGAACGGAATATAAATAACAACGCGTGGATCTCAATAATCATAGACTTCTTTACATGAAATGGGTCGAGATTCAGCAAAGCTGTGAAAATGCAGTGATGGAACACACATGGGCAGTGGAATTGTCAGTTTTTCAATAAATGTGCAAACTGGTTTATTTGGTTGTTTCGGGATTTGAAGTTTAAAAATTGAGCACAACCCACTACTAGCAACGCTGATCATATTCCGGCACGAACCTCGGGCCTTGTCCACGTCGATGTTATGCGCTAAAGACGAGCTCAAACGAGAGCGAAACTCGATTCTAGTGCTCCAAATCCGATGTGGACAAGGCCCAAGGTTAGCACCGGAATACGATCAGCGTTGCCAGGAGTGGGTTGTGCTCAATTTTCACATGTGTATATTGTTACTTTCATTACGGTTCACCAGAGAGACTCTCGATCATTCACGATGTTCCCCGGTCTCCTGCATTTGTTGGCGCACGGTGTCTTTAATGTCTTCTGTTGAACTTCGTATTGGTCAAACGTTCCTCTTCTCCCGAGAACCAAGCGTTGCATTTCTGTTTTTTTTTTAAAAGTTTATTTCTAAACCTCTGTAACATTTGATATGGCCACAGTATTCCAGTCTACCCGATATGGCGCTGTCCATGAGCCAAATTTCGTCGGTATTCAGATGTTAATAGAATGTGAGATGGTTCTATTTGTCTTCAGCTGTTCCCATTTGTCTCCTCTTTGATTCACGGTGTTCTTCCTGTCAGATTTAAGTTCGGAAGCCTGGTTTCTTTCCTTTAGTAGTTGTCAAATGGTCGATTTTATTTTTGAAAGTTGAACGCAAGCGTAGTCCATGCACGTGCTTATAATTCTAGTGCACTGGGAGAAACTTTGCACGTGAAATAGCTTTCACTATTACCAGTGTTCTTCGTCATTATACGAACCCACTTCGACTTCAACGTAATCGTAATTTACGTTCCCAAGTCAATTGTAAAACAGAACAAGCCATTTTCTGATGGAGAGTTCATCAAGGAATGTTTGCTAGATGCAGCAAACATTATGTGTCCAGAACACACACACAAAAACAAATCTGAAAACATTACTTTATCCAGGAGAACTGTGGTCAGACGTGTTGATAAGATAAGTGACAATGTTATGCATACACTTCAAGATACAAGTAAGCAAGTTTTGTGGTAGTCTCTTGCATTGGATGAGAGTACCGATGTACATGATACTGCCCAATTATTGATATTTATACGTGGAATAAACACTTCTTTTAAACTCACTGAAGAGTTATTGAGTGTTGAGTCACTCAAAGACACAACCACAGGCCTTGATATATTCAATGCTTTTACTAACTGTATTGAAAGAACTGGGTTAGTTCGGAACAAGATGGAAAGTGTTAGAACTGACGGAGCTCGTGCTTTGACTGGGAAAAAATGTAGGTCTGGTAAAGTTGATAAGTGATAAGATTAAAGCAGAATATCCAGACCACACATTATTACTACTTCACTGTGTGATTCATCAAGAAAGTCTGTGAAAAACTGTTTTGAATATCAAGCATGTTATTGACCCAGGTGTCAGTGTCATCAACCTCATCAGATCAAGAGGACTTAATCACATACAGTTCAAGGCATTACTTGACGATTTGGAAACTGAACAATCCGATGTCCTGTACCACACCAGTGTTTGATGGCTGAGTCTCGACAAGGTGTTGAGGCG
The DNA here is from genome assembly GCA_014155875.1 of Cepaea nemoralis. Taxonomy (NCBI): domain Eukaryota; kingdom Metazoa; phylum Mollusca; class Gastropoda; order Stylommatophora; family Helicidae; genus Cepaea; species Cepaea nemoralis. Next base: position 71,568 of record JACEFZ010008367.1, read on the forward strand.
AGTGTGGGAACTCAGAGAAGAAATAGTGATGTTCTTAGAGATGAAAGGCATTGAAAGTGACTTTAATACTAATATTGTCAATAAAGAGTGGAATTTAGACTTTATGTTTGCCATAGAAATAATGGAAAAAGTTAAATGAACTGAATTGACAAACTTCAGGGCAATGGTGTGTTCGCACATGAATTGTATGTACATGTAAAATCATTTCAGGCAAAACTCTCACTGTACTCCAGACAAGCAAGTAAAAAAGATTTTGTCACTTCCCTGTGCTGAAACAAAAAACCATTTCTGGTGAAATGACTGAAAAGTACAAAGCCCAATTAGATGCACTGATTGAAGAATTTGGATGGAGATTCCAAGATTTCAAGAACGTAGAGCCACAGTTCAATATTCTCAGTTCCCCTTTCAGTGCAGAAGCTGATACAGCCACAGAGGATATACAATTGGAGCTGCTTGACTTAGAAGCAGATCATGACCTGAAAGAGAAATTCAAGTCAGATGATTTGCTGGATTTCTATGGATCTTTATGACAAGAATCATTTCTCATCTGCAAAAACTTTGCAGCTAAACTTTTATCATTGTTTGGATCAACATGCATTTGCGAACAAGCATTCTCTTCCTTGAAGATCAACAAATCTAAGAATAGGTCTTTATTGTCGGACTGCAACTTGCATGCTGTCATGCGAATTTCAACAAGTAAACATTCTTGTGAGGTTTTTTTGTGGGGTTATCATAGATTTAGAGGTGCACTTATTGGTTGAGATTTCCTCATTCCGTTAGGCCTCTATTTTGATTTGTTGTGAGAAGTGACAGCATTTTCTCTCCTTAGTTGCTCTATTTTCTAACGTAGCAACCGAATTTGTAGATGCAGCCAGACTGTGACATCTACTACAACCAATATAGAATTCCAACTAGTTGTCTTCAGCCCTGCTTGAGCTAAATGCTTTTGAGTGGCTGGAGTATCCGTTCTTTCTCTCCCACATGAGCAAAACGTTTACTTTGGCGAATATAAGGCGTTTCTTCTCATCCATAGAGAAGTCCGTCATTATCACAGCTACCTTTGAAGGGGTGTGATTATGTGGGTATAGCTTCTTATATCCCAATATTGACTGGAATTTTGGAAGCAATTTTACTGACTTTGAGGATATGACTGGCCAGGTCTTGTGAAGACATCTCGCAGATCAGTAATAATATAAGATTCCACTGCGGAATGCATGGTTCTGATTATATAAAGAGTCGACTGCTGAACTTGCAGAGATCTTTATCTTGAAAGGAGTCAGCTGTTTGAAACTGATCTTTCGTTGTGTATAGAGTGTCAACTGCTGGAGTTGCAGTGATCTCTACCATATAAGAGTTAACTGTTTAAGAACAGTAATCCTTATTAGTCCATTCCATCACAGACTTTGCTCTTGTCTAGAAACGAGCTACATTCCTACCATTTTCTCAGGCAGAAATATCTTCCCATTGAGAATGAAAAAGGAGAAGGACATCAGTTTTTCCAACTTTGTCCTTCCTTTAATCTCCACCATTTCGGGCAGAAATGCTTTCTCAACTGAGGGTGAATTGACGGCAGACGTCGGAGACGGATCCTGTTTTATCTCTTCATGAAATTTTTCAGGTTGTCCACGTTATGCTCCTAGTCGTATGATACGCCAATGACATCAGGTTGGTTATCCATCGTTTCCTGGACACATATTCTTGTATGCTCTCCACTTCCATATGAATGGCTAGGGGTGCAGTTATTTTGATGGCCTTCCTGGAGATTCAATGAGTTCACTCCTGGTGACGTGGATCCTAGTACACCAGAGATCACACCATCGAACAATAGACTAATGTCTTATAGACACCAGACTGTGGTCGGGTCATGAGTGACTGACCATGACATCAGGTAGAATCTTCCCTTCATCTCGTCCATCACGTATCAAGTACGCTTAAGAATACCACTAAATCAGGAATGGCAAGTGACTGAGTTGATAAGGATGTTTCTCCTGGAGATTCAATCGTGCTTACTTTCTCAGCAGCTTGATCAGGGCTACCGACAAGATTACACAACTGAAGAATAAACCCAACGTCGAATTGACACTGGACATTAGCCGGTACGAATACTGACTATACTGAGAGAGATGGTTAGTGAGGTGTCTTAATGGTTGCCCACGTTTTCCATCAGGGTTCACACTCTCTGCTCTCAGTGTTGCCAACATGTTATGGGGACTGAGGAATTAAGTACCCATTATATGATGTGATGCAGTGATATTAAAATGTAAATACACTAATTCCCCTTTCTCCCATGCTAGCCAATAAGTTAGAAAATGGAGTAGGCCCCCTATTTATTCCCTGGATCAAGTGTCTTAATTTATCTCAAGAAAAATCAAATTTATCCTGAAATTAGCTGTCTATGTTATTTAAAAATAATTTGTGTCTTCTGGTTCTCAGGTACCTTTGATACTCATAGTGAACACAGTATGCACAAAATTACACAACATTATTGACAGTCCATTACATCAGCCCATCTTGAACCACAACATTATCATGGGTATAGCAAACATGTTGACCCATAAGATAATTAACATTTTTGTTCAACTACATTGTACAATGTGACATTTGTGAACAGTGATACATGCAATATTACCACCATTGATGAAACAACCACCACCCGAGATTTACTTGTGGGTTTAAACATCTGGACCTTTTGTCCACATTTATGTGACGAGATCCATTAACCACATCATAAAACTCTAAGCAATAGGTTTAATTTTGCGAGAGGTTACTCCCTGATTCTAATACAAACATAGATATCCTCCACAGGAGTAACAGACAAGGTATACCCATAGTTTACATCCCGAGTCGTCAGACCTCGTTATGTGAATCCCATAAAAGGTATTCCCAGGGTTCAATTAGTGCATAGAGCACTCAATATGTGATTACCTTGAGGGTGTTCCCATGGTTCTAATTGCCTATATTAGTCCACAATATGTGATCCCCTTTTGCAGGTTATTCCTAGGGTTCAGTCGCGGATACGGGTCCACAACATGTGATCACCTTTAGGGGTGTTCCTGGGGTTCAATCGCGGATATGAGGCCCCAACATGTGAGGTTTAGGGGTGTTCCCGGGGTTCAATCCCGGACGAGGCTCCAACATGTGAGGTTTATTTGTGAGTTTATAGAGAATTACAGAAGTTCCAATGAGTGAAGTTCTATAAAGTATATCTCTCTATAAAAGATACAGGTTAGTAACAGCAAGTAGCGTCTAGAGGTATTGATATTTATTCTCGCATAACCCTTGTAGAGAAACCATTCAGAATTTTGGCTCATCGAGTACCCCCACTGTGAGAAATTAGACCTAAGTTAAGTTCTACACAGAATTATTTATAGATGATTTCTCTTCTAGGCCATATTTAGAGATCTTGGCAGTTAGCCACAGTAACCAATGAAAGCAGTTCTCTCATCTTCCAGCTGACTGTGCTCTGGTCGCCAACCTCATGTTTGATCTCTTTAATATTATTTCAAGTGACACAAGACACTTGGACAAATGATCACATTGACAATTGTACCATTGTATTGAACATAACAACAACAACTGTATTTTACACTGGTTGAACAAGACAACATGAGAAGATCTTGCCAACAGTTGGACAGACATTCACAAAGAATGATCACACCAACAGATTAGACAAGTCATACATCATGAAAGATACTTGACAACAACCACACAGAACTTTCACAATCTCTGTAACCAACCACAACAGTAGAGTAACAGTCACCATGAAGATGCTTGACACCAGTTGGACAAGACACCCACAGGGACATATATCTCAAAACTGTTTTCTTACTACTAATCATTTATTAATGTTTCTGGACCAGGTGAAGACTCAGGCTTCATATAGTCAATCATCACACTTCAAATTCTTAGTTAATATGTAATATATTGGCATAATTATGAACCTAAATACAACACCCAAATCCCACCGAGACATTAATCTAAATAACCCTCCTCCTTCACTTCTCTACTCCATAAGTTATCCTACACCACACTTTAGACTTAAATCCTTTCTTCGACTGTTAATGAGGGAAACACAAGATCAGTCATAAATTGGGGCAAGCATAGGGACGTTCTGCGCCACTGGTCTGTTTAATCCTTTTAGCACCTATGATGGTGTTGGACAGCTCAGGTTACAGTTCTCCCCATGATGGTTTTCCAATTCAGGCTATTCCCTGCTGTCACAATCTTGAAAGAAATTTTAAAGCTCTATCTTTTCACTGGTGAGTTCATGAAGTTGACACTTAGGACTGTTCTTTTACTTTTCCAGTAGAGGAAGATCTAAAAAGAAACAATATGTCCTAGCATTCTTCTTTCTGTCTATCTCACCTAATTTTGACTGTTCATGAAGTTGACACTTAAGACTGTTCTTTTACTTTTCCAGTGGAGGAAGATCTAAAAAGAAACAATATGTCCCAGCTGTCTTTCTTCACAGTCTATCACTCCTAAGATTTCTGATGGAACTGAATCACCACACCAACTTAACACCAATCCATTTTGTGAATTTGCTCTATAAATGAACTTCTGCTCCTTCAGCTTTCAGCCATTATTAATTAAGCTGTGATAGGGTCAGCTCCAAGTGCACCTTTAATGTCCACTCTTAGCCAGTAGTGACATGCTGAAGACCAGGTGATCTCTCCTCTTAAGGTTTCTTCCTGAATTTATCTTGAAGATATAGCCTGAAGCTTTTTACAAAATTGGAGAGTATCCCTGTCTTAGGCTTTTTAGAAAGACTTTTCTTCAGTGCCATCTGTATAGGCCAGAATTAGTGGATTCAGGCTCAATCCTTGCAACCTGTTGTTCATTTTGGTCTTTTTGGAGTCTGACTTTTCAGCTGGAGTTGAAGCTAGAGCTCAGGACTTCCCTGGAGTTGTCCTGGTAATTGAAAGGGCCTCCTCCATCTTCCTCATTCTCTGTTAATAAACAAAGGCACAACATGTGTTTTACATCTATTGAACCATTGTCACAGTTATACAGTACTATCACAGATTCAGAGAGGAATGGGAGGGGCAGGGGGAGTGTGATATTCGAACACCCGCCTCTCACTGATGATGAAGTGCAATTTTAATTGGGGGTTTGGGGTGATATCCTTTCTCCAGGTTCATCCCCAAAACCGTGAAGTCATAGGCACATACTCCTAATCAGAGGCAGCTTCACACAATTATCTTGTAAATTCTCACAATGAGTAGATCACAGGGACCGGTGTACCATGAGAACAGACAGTGTGATTAAGCACCAAGAAGTAGGCACTGTATGGCAGAAATCATGCACTAGAATTGCCTTCACATGTGGAATACACATAATGAAAGAAAACATGAATTTTCCCTGACAAATAGCATGAGCCTTCCCATGTATTCATCTGACAAACACTGTAGGTTAATTTATACAGTGCAATGCAGTCCTGCTAACATGGATTTAATAAGTGTCTTTACTTTTACAAATATGAGAAGTTAATTATATAATTATCATCTCATTCACTCAAACATTCTCAGCCATTATAAGGGAGAAATTACATGCAGTATATAGCATCACACATTCTGAAACATAACTGCCAAAGGTAACTCTCAAGAGCAAGGTACAGTTTGGTTAAGAATGGTCATGATAGGCACTCAACGAATGTTCAGAGCGCACAAAGGTTTTGCCATATGCATTGAGCGTGGTTTACAGTCATAAGCATATGCAAATCATCACATCAGACAGACAATAGACATGGTAATAATGTTTCACAGCGGTAGACATGACAGGTTTTGAGCGGCAGTTTTAGAGTCACTGTACCGAAGTCCTGTCTTCTTTCACATTTTCTCAAGAAAATACTCGGCCATTCGTCTCTCTCTCACTTCGTCAGGTTTACACATAACATATTAAATGATTTAGGTACCTGATGTGCAGATGACCACATCCTAAAGAATGCTTTTGGGCAAATTTTACCACTGCATCTTGAACATGTCCTTACGGGATGGAATCAAGGCTTCGACTGGCGGGCTAATTATGTATTAAGGAGCGTTACCAGCCCAAGGGTTACCCAATCAAATTGAGACCCCACCATTCATCTACCCTCTCTCGATCTAGAATATACGATTCTATTTTTAGTTAGGGTATCAATACGGCTTACTGTGGTTAACTTCTAAGTATTGAGAAATGTAAATGGACTGGGGATGCGAACGTCTGAAGACATTATGCTACAATTCTCCATATTTCAAGGTTATTTTCAAAAAGTGCAAGCAGTTACATACATATCATTAGAAATCAACAACTGTAGTGACAGTGTAGTAGGTTTGTGTCTAATTTAAAGCCATTGATAGATAATAAAGAATATTTGTTATAATAACATATTGTAAAATCTTGTTAACAAATTAGTAAAAAATTGTGTCCATATTGTCAAATATAATGTATAAGTATATAAGTAAAATAACATTGCAATCATTATTTATTTATACTGCTTAATAACCTATAAATAATTAATAATTACTTATTGTGATAGGTTGCTGTAAGCAATATGGACATTTTATACAATATATAAATATATAAATATATATATATATATATATATATATATATATATATATATATATATATATATATATATATATATATATATACATACATACATACATACATACATACATACATACATACATACATGCGGCCCGCCAATAGCTTTACATTTGTCAATGCGGCCCTACGCACAAACGTTTGCCCACCCCTGCCCTAGTCCATACTTGCCCAGTATGCATCCGTCCTGTTGATTTCCAACTTTGATATTCAAGTCACCCATTATGATAGTTACTTCAGAATTCTTGCATTTCTTGAATGCTTTCTCTAAATCACTATAAAATTCATCAATGCTGTCATCACTACTGTCTGCTGTTGGTGCATAAACTTGTATGACGTTGACATCAAAAGGTCTTCCACTCAACTTCACCAGTAACACTCTGTCTGATACAGTCCAATATCCTTTGATCGATTTTGCTCCCCCTGTATCCATTATAATTGCTACTCCTCGCTGTTGTTTCTCTCCACCAGAATAGATTATTCTATATTCCTCAGATGTCATAATGCCCATTCCTGTCCATCTGGTCTCACATATACCTAACAGGTTAATATTTAATCTTCTTATTTCATTCTTAATGTTATAACATTTCCCATCCCCACTCATAGTTCTTACATTCCAAGTTCCTACTTTCAATGTTGATATTATTTTGCACCCAGTCGCCTGATGACGGTCTGGAATCACCTGGTGCACATGACTACTCCTACCGGGCGAGGCTGCTCCTATGGAGCACCCATTTACGCTGTTTCTCTGATTATCGATAAAACTGCAGTACATAATATTCTTGGAATCTGTAAAGAAGGTAGTTTGCCATTGCTTTCCTTCCTAGCAGTGACCATACTGGTCGATGACCGTAGCCAATGTCTCCCAAAAAAGAGATCCTCTGCCTACCGTCGTGAAACTGGAGACCATAACCTACAACTATCTGTCGGCTGCTCCTCAACTTCATCCACCACCTGCACCCATGGCTTCACGTAACCCTGATCGGGGGGCTAAACGGGTACTCCACCTTGCCCAAGGGTGTCCCGTAGGCTAGCGGAGGGAAGGAGGCACCCATCAAGGCATTACAATCATGTTATTATATTTTAAATATTCTCTAAGCAAACGTAATTGCACCAGCATTTGGGAGAGAGAGAGAGAGAGAGAGAGAGAGTGAGAGAGAGAGAGAGAGAAAGAGAGAGAGAGGGAGGGAGAGAGAGAGAGAGAAAGAGAGAGAGAGAGAAGAGAGAGAGATAGAGAGAGAGAAACAGAGAGAGAGAGAGAGAGAGAGAGAGAGAGAGAGAGAGAGAGAGAGAGAGAGAGAGAGAACTACTTGTTCAAAATTGAAATTTACAAACATAAATGACATTTCTTCTAAACATATGTATCGACATAAACCCCATGGACTTCCAAGGTCTTTCGCCGTTCATGTAAGTAAATTGTCTCGAAATTGTGGGTGGCCTTAAGGGGCCAGTAAAAAATGTTGTTTTTACAGGAATAGGTATCATTATCATTAAAAGTACAGTTTTAAGAATTAAACATAAATACAGAAATGAAAAAGTTGGTTATAAAATGTAAGTAAATAAAGATTAAACAAATGTTGTATAAACATATTAATAGCTGTCTTCTCACGATTGCAATAATATGACTGCGGTACTGATTGCTTTATTTCTCAAAGAAAAATGAAAGATTTTAATGTTAGTTGTTGGTATTATACTTAGGTATACCACTTTCATTTTCAAATTCTAGTAATTTCCCCTGTATCAATATTAGATGTTTATGTCCTCCTACCATGCGCAGACTGCTAATGCAACCATAGATTAATCTTAGGCAATTTACATATAAGGTAGACCAAGAAGACGGTGGAGAGATAATATATATACAGACCTACAAGCACTTGGAATCAGCGACTGGCAAGAGAAGGTCAACCAGAGAGACGAATGGAGACGGATTGTATCTGCAGCAATGAACCTCAATGGCTCGGAACGCTGAAGAAGCAGAAGAAGAAGAATTTACATATAAAATTAAAGAAAGTCAACTATACAAATAGAAACGCAAAATTTGATCTACAGGCACTGAAGAGTGAGGAGATGAAAGATAAATTCAACGTAGAGGTAAAGAACAGATTCGATGCATTGTCCGATATGGAAATATTATTTCAAGACGTCAGTGACCAATTGGAAATATAAAAGAAATCAGTCAAGAAGCTGCACTAACAACAATGATAATCCCAAAAATAAAGATAATAGGACGCAAGAAATGGATGATGGAAGACATCTTAAAACTCATGGAAATAAGAAGAAATAACAAAAATAACAAGGAAATATACGAAGAGATTCACAGGAAAATTATAAGCTATGCAAAGAGGCAAAAGAAACATGGCTTGAGGAAAATTGCAAGGAAATTGAAAACCAACACAACACCCAGAATACCAAATTAATGCACACAAGAATTAATGACATCACTAACAAAAGAACACACACATCAACAGGTTGCCTAAAAACCAAAGATGGCAAAATCATAATAGAAAAAGATCAGATTTTACATGCGTGGTCAGATAATGTGAAAGACCTTTATGATGATACAAGAGAAGAACAATATGATCATCAGAATAATAATGAAGGACCATCAATTTTGTTTGTCGGGGTGTTTTTCTTTTAGATATCTAGCAATTCTGCAGAGCCGGGCTCCCTGGCGAAGGTGTTAACGATTTTATCCGTAATCCCGTATATCCACGTGTGGGGAAACAGCTGCGCGTGATTCGGTAGGGAATCGGGTTGCGTTGGTTACTTACAGGGGTATCTGAGATTGTCGCTCAGTAAGCAATGCAAAATACTCTGCGTAATCTTGCAAAGACATCAACAACAGCGGTAAAATGCTGTTGTTGACAGCGATGTAAATAGGATATGCGAAAAAAAAATTCCGCTGAATGCTTGAACATAAGTGTAGTGATCAATCAAGGCATTACTATCATGTTATTATGATATTTGAAATATTCTCTAAGCAAATGTAATTGCACCAGCATTTAGCAGAGAGAGAGAGAGAGAGAGAGAGAGAGAGAGAGAGAGAGAGAGAGAGAGAGAGAGAGAGAGAGAAGAGAGAGAGAGAGAGAGAGAGAGAGAGAGAGAGAGAGAGAGAGAGAGAGAGAGAGAGAGAGAGAGAGAACTACTTGTTCAAATTGAATGAAATTTACAAACATAAATGACATTTCTTCTAAACATATTTATCAACATAAACCCCATAGACTTCCAAGGTCTTTCGCCGTTAATGTAAGTAAATTGTCTCTAAATTGTGGGTGGCCTTAAGAGGCCAGTAAAAAAATGTTTCCCCACAGAGGGGTGACATCGTGGCCATTATCGTGCTCCTTATCATTAAAAGTACAGTTTTAATAATTAAACATAAACATAGAATTGAAAAAGTTGGTTATAAAATGTAAGTAAATAAAGATTAAACAAATGTTGTATAAACATTTTAATAGCTTTCTTCTCAAGTTTGCAAATATATGACTGCGGTACTAATTGTTTTATTTCTCAAAGAAAAATGAAAGATTTTTATGTTAGTTATTGGTATTATACTTAGGTATACCATTTTCATTTTCAAATTCTAGTAATTTCCCTTGTATCAATATTAGATGTTTATGTCCCCCTACCATGCGCAGACTGTTAAAGCAAACATAGATTAATCTTAGGACAATTTACATATAAGGTAGACCAAGAAGACGGTGGAGAGATAATATATATACAGACCTACAAGCACTTGGAATCAGCGACTGACAAGAGAAGGTCAACCAGAGAGACGAATGGAGACGGATTGTATCTGCAGCAAAGAACCTCAATGGCTCGGAACGCTGAAGAAGAAGAAGAAGAATTTACATATAAACTTAAAGAAAGTCAAATATACAAATAGAAACGCAAAATTTGATCTACAGGCACTGAAGAGTGAGGAGATGAAAGATAAATTCAACGTAGAGGTAAAGAACAGATTCGATGCATTGTCCGATATGGAAATATTATTTCAAGACGTCAGTGACCAATTGGAAATATAAAAGAAATCAGTCAAGAAGCTGGACTAACAACAATGATAATCCCAAAAATTAAAGATAATAGGACGCAAGAAATGGATGATGGAAGACATCTTAAAACTCATGGAAATAAGAAGAAATAACAAAAATAACAAGGAAATATACGAAGAGATTCACAGGAAAATTATAAGCTATGCAAAGAGGCAAAAGAAACATGGCTTGAGGAAAATTGCAAGGAAATTGAAAACCAACACAACACCCAGAATACCAAATTAATGCACACAAGAATTAATGACATCACTAACAAAAGAACACACACATCAACAGGTTGCCTAAAAACCAAAGATGGCAAAATCATAATAGAAAAAGATCAGATTTTACATGCGTGGTCAGATAATGTGAAAGACCTTTATGATGATACAAGAGAAGAACAATATGATCATCAGAATAATAATGAAGGACCATCAATTTTGTTTGTCGGGGTGTTTTTCTTTTAGATATCTAGCAATTCTGCAGAGCCGGTCTCCCTGGCGAAGATGTTAACGATTTTATCCATAATTCCGTATATCCACGTGTGGGGAAACAGCTGCGCGAGATCCGGTAGGGAATCGGGTTGCGTTGGTTACTTACATGGGTTTCTGAGATTGTCGCTCAGTAAGCAATGCAAAATACTCTGCGTAATCTTGCAAAGACATCAACAACAGCGGTAAAATGCTGTTGTTGACAGCGATGTAAATAGGATATGCGAAAAAACAAATTCCGCGGAATGCTTGAACATAAGTGTAGTGATCAATCAAGGCATTACTATCATGTTATTATGATATTTGAAATATTCTCTAAGCAAATGTAATTGCACCAGCATTTAGCAGAGAGAGAGAGAGAGAGAGAGAGAGAGAGAGAGAGAGAGAGAGAGAGAGAGAGAGAGAGAGAGAGAGAGAGAGAGAGAGAGAGAGAGAGAGAGAGAGAGAGAGAGAGAGAGAGAACTACTTGTTCAAATTGAATGAAATTTACAAACATAAATGACATTTCTTCTAAACATATTTATCGACATAAACCCCATAGACTTCCAAGGTCTTTCGCCGTTAATGTAAGTAAATTGTCTCGAAATTGTAGGTGGCCTTAAGGGGCCAGTAAAAAAATGTTGTTTCCCCACAGAGGGGAAACGCCTTTGCAGCGACAGCTATCGGTATCATTAAAAGTACAGTTGTAAAAATTAAACATAAACACAGAAATGAAAAAGTTGGTTATAAAATGTAAGTAAATAAAGACTAAACAAATGTTGTATAAACATTTTAATAGCTGTCTTCTTACTATTGCAACAATATGACTGCGGTACTGATTGTTTTATTTCTCAAAGAAAAATGAAAGATTTTAATGTTAGTTCTTGGTATTATACTTAGGTATACCATTTTCATTTTCAAATTCTAGTAATTTCCCCTGTATCAATATAGGTTATCATATATATGTTTATGTCCCTCTACCAAGCGCAGACTGCTAAAGCAACCATAGATTAGTCTTAGGCAATTTACATATAAGGTAGACCAAGAAGACGGTGGAGAGATAATAAATATATACAGACCTACAAGCACTTGGAATCAGCGACTGGCAAGAGAAGGTCAACCAGAGAGACGAATGGAGACGGATTGTATCTGCAGCAAAGAACCTCAATGGCTCGGAACGCTGAAGAAGAAGAAGAAGAATTTACATATAAAATTAAAGAAAGTCAAATATACAAATAGAAACGCAAAATTTGATCTACAGGCACTGAAGAGTGAGGAGATGAAAGATAAATTCAACGTAGAGGTAAAGAACAGATTCGATGCATTGTCCGATATGGAAATATTATTTCAAGACGTCAGTGACCAATTGGAAATATAAAAGAAATCAGTCAAGAAGCTGCACTAACAACAATGATAATCCCAAAAATAAAGATAATAGGACGCAAGAAATGGATGATGGAAGACATCTTAAAACTCATGGAAATAAGAAGAAATAACAAAAATAACAAGGAAATATACGAAGAGATTCACAGGAAAATTATAAGCTATGCAAAGAGGCAAAAGAAACATGGCTTGAGGAAAATTGCAAGGAAATTGAAAACCAACACAACACCCAGAATACCAAATTAATGCACACAAGAATTAATGACATCACTAACAAAAGAACACACACATCAACAGGTTGCCTAAAAACCAAAGATGGCAAAATCATAATAGAAAAAGATCAGATTTTACATGCGTGGTCAGATAATGTGAAAGACCTTTATGATGATACAAGAGAAGAACAATATGATCATCAGAATAATAATGAAGGACCATCAATTTTGTTTGTCGGGGTGTTTTTCTTTTAGATATCTAGCAATTCTGCAGAGCCGGGCTCTCTGGCGAAGGTGTTAACGATTTTATCCGTAATCCCGTATATCCACGTGTGGGGAAACAGCTGCGCGTGATTCGGTAGGGAATCGGGTTGCGTTGGTTACTTACAGGGGTATCTGAGATTGTCGCTCAGTAAGCAATGCAAAATACTCTGCGTAATCTTGCAAAGACATCAACAACAGCGGTAAAATGCTGTTGTTGACAGCGATGTAAATAGGATATGCGAAAAACAAATTCCGCTGAATGCTTGAACATAAGTGTAGTGATCAATCAAGGCATTACTATCATGTTATTATGGTATTTGAAATATTCTCTAAGCAAATGTAATTGCACCAGCATTTAGCAGAGAGAGAAAGAAAGAGAGAGAGAAAGAAAGAGAGAGAGAGAGAGAGAGAGAGAGAGAGAAGAGAGAGAGAGAGAGAGAAGAGAGAGAGAGAGAGAGAGAGAGAATAGTCATCTCTCTCATTCCTATCACCTAGGCCAGGGGTGGGCAAACTACGGCTCGCGAGGGCATTTAGGAATAATAATTTTTACTTTGTTTGTAAGTTATTTTGTTGAATTTTAAAGAATTTCATGTACCGTTATGATTGTTTCAACATTTTTGATAAGATTTCTTTCTAGTTATCAATTTTTGTAAACAGTCCTTGGCCTTCGTAATGTAATATTTCTACTTCTTCTTCTTCTTCTTCTTCTTCTTCTTCTTCTTCTTCTTCTTCTTCTTCTTCTTCTTCTTCTTCTTCTTCTTCTTCTTCTTCTTCTTCTTCTTCTTCTTTTTCTTCTTCTTCTTCTTCTTCTTCTTCTTCTTTTTCTTCTTCTTCTTCTTCTTCTTCTTCTTCTTCTTCTTCTTCTTCTTCTTCTTCTTCTTCTTCTTCTTCTTCTTCTTCTTCTTCTTCTTCTTCTTCTTCTTCTTCTTCTTCTTCTTCTTCTTCTTCTTCTTCTTCTTCTTCTTCTTCTTCTTCTTCTTCTTCTTCTGCTTCTTCTTCTTCTTCTACTTCTTCTTCTTTCGTTCGCCTTAAATACTATAACTGCAATGTTGCCTCTTGTGTGAATTTAACTGTCCTTTTTAGTTCACTCGGCAGTCCATAGAGTTTCTCTTCCACTGCCGTCTCTCTTGGCCAGAAGGTTAGCCTAGACATGTTGTAATTTGGGCAGTCTTTGAGTATGTGCTCTGCTGTCTGCGACGATAATCCACACGTGCACATGGCTGAATCACCAATCTTGAATCTTGTATACATGTGGTTGCGCAATCTATTGTGTCTTGTTCTGAGGAGCAGAATAATGACTTGTTCAGGTCTGTCCATAACGTGGTAGTCGTCTTGAGCTGGTTTTGGTGGCTTTCTGACTGATTTAATCATTCTTTTCTTTTGGTGGTAACGGGCACATCAGGCTGTTCTTCTTTTGCTCCTTCCTTAGCCAATCGATCAGTTCTGTCGCTTCCGGGTACTCCACAGTGGAATGGTATCCACTGTATGGTGACCTTATGCTCGCTGCTAAGTTCAGAAAGTAGTGTCCTTAATACTGGCAATTTCCAAGACATCATTTCGTTTTCGTTGCGGTGAGTTTCTTGCAAGCAACATACGCTTACATTTTCTTGATCCAAGATGTTTTCTAGTTCTATTGTTTTGTTGCTGAATCCCTCCGCATTCCAGTGCATTAGTTTTAGTCTTTGTTTGGTATGGCCAGACACTCTATTCTCAGGTCCCCTGGCTCAACAGGACATCTGAGAATGACCTCCAGTAGTTGTTGTCGGAATCTTTCGAGGCATATGGCCCGCCACTGCACCTGCCTGGGGGTCCAAAGTAGGGCGAGCACCGTAACATTTAGCCGTAGTCGACATATTTCATTTCGCGTGATTGGTGGCATCCTGATTTCTGGTTGCCTCTTTATTCAGCACCTTCCCTTTGCTGGAGCAGACTGTGGTCTTACTCGAGTTTAGGTGTGTAGGCACGCACACACATGTCTGCGCATGCACGTACGAGCATACACATCTAAAACGTTCTGTATATTTTTCGGCGCCAGTGACTCGCCGCCGCCCCTTCTCCTGTTAGTTAAAACAGTTCCGCCATGAGAAGACCAGAAGTTGGACTTCTGCTGCAAAGGTGATAAATGCATGAGCCATTAGGGTATTTATGCAAGGTTGGGCGCTCACCCCAACCCGGCCCCTGGCCACATACAGCAACATTTGGAACCATATTATGCTAAAATGCGAATTTATCGATTTTTATATAGAGAAATATTTATCGACATGAAAAATTTAATAAGGATGATTTTATGAAAAACATATATTTCTCCGGTGAATAAAATGATTTATTTTGCAAGAAAATATTAAATTTAAAAGTCTTTTGCTGTTTTCAATTATTTCCACATTTACAATGTTCAAATTAATTTATTTGTTGTAGTAGTCTTGATATATTTCTGAAATTTATTCTGAGTTTACTACTTGTTTTCCGAATATTTTATTTTCACACACAGCCGGAAGTAGGTATTGTTTCATTTCCGTTATAAAGTTTTGTACAGTTCTAACTGTTCGAATTTTATTTAAAAGATGAGTGTCAATAACAAATGTAAGATTGAAGATGAATGCCGTGTTTTTAATTATGAATGGACAACTAAGTACTGTTTTATAAAAGTTGGTAGCAAATCAGTTTGCTTGCTGTGTCGTGAGTCAGTGGCTGTCTTCAAGGAGTACAATTTAAAAAGACATTATCAAACAAAATACTCCGATTTCGGATACAATTTAACATCCGAAGGGAGGGAAAGGAAAAGCCTTGAGTTGGTGAAAAAGTTTGGAGAAACAGCAAACTGTTCTCACTAAACAGTCTTGAATTCAAGATGCTGTAACTGAAGCTAGTCTTGTGCTGTCACACAGAATTGTAAAACAGAACAAGCCATTTTCTGATGGCGAGTTCATCAAGGAATATTTGCTAGATGCAGCAAACATTATGTGTCCAGAAGACAAAACAATAAAAAAAAAATAAAAGATCTGACACCATTACTTTATCCAGGAGAACTGTGGTCAGACGTGTTGATAAGATATGTGACAATGTTATGCATAACCTCAAGATGCAAGTAAACAATTTTTGTGGTAGTCTCTTGCATTGGATGAGAGTACCGATGTACATGATACTGCCCAGTTATTGATATTTATACGTGGAATAAACACTTCTTTTAAACTCACTGAAGAGTTATTGAGTGTTGAATCACTCAAAAACACAACCACAGGCCATGATATATTCAATGCTTTTACTAACTGTATTGAAAGAACTGGGTTAGTTCGGAATAAGATGACAAGTGTTACAACTGAAGGAGCTCGTGCTTTGACTGGAAAAAATGTACGTCTGGTAAAGTTGATAAGTGATAGGATTAAAGCAGAATATCCAGACCACACATTATGTGGGACCTCAGAGAAGAAATAGTGATGTTCCTAGAGATGAAGGGCATTTAATGTGACTTTAATACTAATATTGTCAATAAAGAGTGGAATTTAGACTTTATGTTTGCCATAGAAATTATTGAAAAGTTAAATGAACTGAATTGACAAACTTCAGGGCAATGATGTGTTTGCACATGAATTGTATATACATGCAAAATCATTTCAGGCAAAACTCTCACTGTACTCCAGACAAGCAAGTGAACAAGATTTTGTCACTTCACTGTGCTGAAACAAGAAACCATTTCTGGTGAAATGACTGAAAAGTACAAAGCCCAATTAGATGCACTGATTGAAGAATTTGGATGGAGATTCCAAGATTTCAAGAACGTAGAGCCACAGTTCAATATTCTCAGTTCCGCTTTCAGTGCAGAAGCAAATACAGCCACAAAGGATCTACAGTTGGAGCTGCTTGACTTAGAAGCAGATCATGATCTGAAAGAGAAATTCAAGTCAGATGATTTGCTGGATTTGTATGGATCTTTATCACAAGAATCATTTCCAAACTTAAAAAAACTTTGCAGCTAAACTTTTATCATTGTTTGGATCAACATACTTTTGCGAACAAGATTCTCTTCCTTGAAGATCAACAAATCTAAGAGTAGGTCTTTATTGTCGGACTGCAACTTGCATGCTGTCATGCGAATTTCAATAAGTAAACTTGCTCCAGATTTCAAGAATATTGTCAAAAAGTGCAAGCAGTTACATACATCTTATTAGAAATCAACAATTATAGTGACTGTGTAGTCGGTTTGTGTCTAAATTAAAGCCATTGATAGATAATAAAGAATATTTGTTATAATAACCTGTTGTAAAATCTTGTTAACAAATTAGTAAAAGTTTTTGTCCATATTGTCAAATATAATGTATAAGTATAAAAGTAAATTAAAATTGCAATCATTATTTATTTATACTGCTTAATAACCTATAAATAATTAATAATTACTTATTGTGATAGGTTGCTGTAAGCAAAATGGATATTTACACAATATATATATATATATATATATATATATATATATATATATATATATATATATATATATATATATATATATATATATATATATATGTGTGTGTTTTGCATATATATATATATGTTTTGCATATCCTTTACAGGACATCGCTGTCATCAACAGCATCTTTCAGCTGTATGTTGATTTCTTGGCAAGATTACGCTCAGTAGTTTGCCATTGCTGTCGTATGTTCTGAAGGGGCTGGGGATCACTGTAGTGCACAACCCATTTTCTAGTTAAAGAAGCTGGGCCCCATCCTCTTCTAATATGTAAATAAATCAAGAATACGACCTTTGAAGTATTACAGACTCGGTTTCATTGTTTGTCTAGGAGTTAGTGGTCCTCTTTTGGGGAACAGTGAAAACTAGATTTGACTCTGCCCCTTCACCAGGATTCTTATAGCTCTTGAGCCTCCTTTATTATAGTTTATGAAAATGTCTGGAAGACTTCCTCAGTATGAATCAGGTGAAATGTAGCATGGGTCTGGAACAGTCAAGAGATATAGAGTCTCCACTTTTCCCTTTGTTCATTCATTTGAGTTAATTAGTTTGCCAAATATATATTTAACAAATACTGGTAGTCATTGACATCTTGTTTACACAAATAAACAGGTAATTAACAGACAGGTTGAACTGACACATTAATATAAGATTCAGTTACTGTTGATGTCATTTATTGATTGGGCCTGTCTCTTTTGGCCTTTTAATACATTTCTCATTTTTGGCATCTGTTCGACATAACAAATGATTGAATGGGAAAATGCATATCACTACCAATTACAGATAATCAATAAATAAATAATAATCAATACGATGATCATAAGTGTTGTAAATCTTCTTCTAAATAAAGAAATGTTCTAAATCATAGTGTGGCCTGAGTTATTCAAATGTTTTTTATAGATCATTTTTCCTGTGAGGTATTGTGTTTGTTGGCATTGAGAAAGGTCACCTCTGAGTGGTAGATTTGGGTTCAGCCTGGGTCCATTGACTGATGGATCCGTTTCAGTACTTGCCAGTGAAGCTACCCTGATGGCTGCCCTTGCTCTGCTCAAGGCCTGAGGTATCTTCCATCTCATGTGTGTGGGTCATCTTTTCTCTCTGCCTCCCTCTTCTGGTCAGTTTGCCACCAAGAACATCACTGTGCAAAAGTTACATAGGCATGTATAATCCTACCAATGCAATTCTATAGCATGTTATTAAGTGTGAACACAACATAACAGGAAGGATAAGATCAGAAGAGCTGGTGTTGTGTCAATTTGTGTGGGGTCAGAGATTATTACACTGGATGCACCTGCTATCATCTGGTACCTGCTGTATGCATTTTCTCAGTGTACCTTTGGTTCATTGAGAAGTGTACAATCAGACATAGATAGGAGTGATGATGTGTTGTTCCTTGGAGCATTCAAGTCAAGCTGATAGTGCAGGAACAAGACAAGGATAAGATGCATTTTTATTTAAATGATATACAATTGTCTTCATCAACTCATTTGGTTATGCATTGTGAATATAAATGTTTCTCAGTACCTTCCAAATTAACTACTTGTCTTCTTATTATTATTATAAATCATTTCCGTTTGCATGCTGTTGTTGTGGTGTTGAGTGGAGTGCTGTGTTGTGTAGTGTGTTGAGTTAACTCTGTTTATTGGGGTTCTCATAGCTTGTACCATCTTTCCCCCATTTTCATCAGTAAATATGAGTTTAACTCATCATGTGTTTTATTGTTATTCATGTCCAACATACAGATTTTCTGATGTGTAATTGTTACAAAATGTAATCCATACAAGATCATGACAACAATACATTAGTAAGAGGTTGTTACACAAAGTGCCTCTCCTAATCCTCCTCTCTTACTCTACATATTAATTTATTCTTCTTCTTCTGTTATTAGTGCACATCATGTCCCTTCTGTTGGCGATATACAGTTGGCTATAGACCGAGGTTTTGTTTACCTTTTGGTCTGGACAGATTAACTAGGCCGTCTATCACACATGGCGTCTGTGAAGCGTACCATATTCTAGGCAATGCATTTAATAAGTGCTTTATCTGAGTGAAAATCTGACACATAAATACTATCATTTTCTATCAAACCCTATTATTTTAATTCGCAAAGAGGAAAGGAAAGATATAATCCCGCTCTCGGCTCAGTAGAAATAAGAAATAAGCAGAAATAAGTACGTTTTCAAGCGAGGCGGTGGTTCTTGTGCACAAACTGTCTTGTGTTTGCAGAAAGCATTTTAAAATCAGTTTTGATGAAATGCACCAAAGTTCGTCTGAATTCTCACCTCGAACAGTTTTCTGTGATAGATTGTTGTAGTATGCACATAGTAAAGCTAACAGATGTAATGAAGAACTTCAGAATTTGCAGTTTTGAGAAAGTATGAGATTGTTAAATTTTGCCGGGGAAAGGCTCGGTGTAGCAAGAAGTTTGCAGTCAACAATTTTACACTTCAGAGGTTTATTTGATCAGTAATACATTTTATTTTGACACACAAACACTGGATACCTCCGCTGCATACATCTGGGTATCACATTGATCTGAGGATTCCCAAGCTTACCTCGGATTTCGGATCAAACTGCCGTTCTTACATGTAAAAGACAGGTCACATTGACTTTCTGACTGTCCGTCAGGCCTGAAGATGAAGAAGTGCGCGATTTTGAAGAAATGAACGCTTTCGCAGGTCAGAGTTATATCACGTGACCCGCTTCTTCCAATAATCTCCTCTCTCGAGTGTCAAGTTGGTGTTTGTTCCTCTTCGTGCGGTCAATTGTAAAACGTTCTCTGTTTTGGTGTGTAAATCTTGACGCACTGTATAATGATGGTTGGTGATTATGTCACAATTGCTTTCTGAGCGGCCGGCTCATTATCCCGCAAGTCACGAGCGCTTGTCGAACCGCTTCCAGTTCTCGCCTCGCTGCGAGACCCTGCGTGGATAAACGGGATTACGGAGAAAGTTGTGTAACCTCTCAGCCAGAGAGACCGGCATATATATATATATATATATTATATATATATATATATATATATATATATATATATATATATATATATATATATATATATATATATATATACATACATGCGGCCCGCCAATAGCTTTACATTTGTCAATGCGGCACTATGCTAAAAAAGTTCGCCCACCCCTGCTCTAATGTAACTTGTTTACAAAGTTATTAACACTGCGTGAGTTGGTTTATGCACATACGTCTTATTTATCCGTAATATTTGTTCAACGGGTCTTACTAACAGACGATGTGGAATAAAGAGATACACCTGATTGACAAGTGTGGAATGCAGAGAAAAATATATGTGGACAATTTAAACAGCTTGATAAACATGTAATACGAGGGAGCATCGAATAAACACCGTAAATATTTTTAAAAATATGTTATGAAAAAGTAAAGGACTATTGTATCATCATATTGTATCTACATAAAAGGCAGCAGGTTTATGTATCTTATAGTATAGTCTGGTTTTTATCCCTTGACATATCCAACGTGGGAGACACTGCCAGTAGCTACGCTACCGT
>JACEFZ010008367.1:97500-122500 GCA_014155875.1 Cepaea nemoralis
GCTGAAAATTGCCTGGATAACCAATCTGAGTAATCTAAAGGTTTTGAAAGTGGCTAACACAGACAGTAAACGTGGAGATACTAGAACAGTGGTTCTCAAACTGTTTTGGCCCATGCACCTCTCCTTTACCATATGTTCAGAACGTCATTCCCCCCCCCCTTTCGAATTTCCTCCCCCTGCCCCTCCTCACCCTTACACAGTATACATAAAAATGGAAGCTAAATTTATTAATACATACTAGAACAAATCTAGACATCTATTTAACACGTGATTTGCGGGTCTACTTACGTTATAAAACGAATTTCATTAGGGCGAGAAGTACAGAACCGTAAAATTTAGAGGGAAAAACAATATCAAGTAAATGGTGCTTGTATTAATATGATCTTGAAATAATCTTAATTCCCTCCCCCCCCCCCTGAAAACCCTAAAATGTCCCCATGGGGGGGGGGGGGGGGTAGGGGAATTCCCCACCGGTTGAGAACCACTGTACTAGAACAAGTAACAGGTTTCTCCTATTTTGGACATATAATAACGGATGATGGCAGAAGTGAAATAGAAATCAAAAAGTCAACAATAGGTATGGCCAACAATGCTTTCAACGGTATGAATACAGTATTAACATCTAGAGAGATTAATAACGCATTAAAAATAAGAATTTCAAATGCTACGTACATTTAACGCTATTATATAGCGCGGAAGCTTGGACATTGAACAAGCAACTAGAAAGTCGCATAGAAGACCTGAAGATGTGGATATACAGACGGATAGGTCGTATTTCATGGAAACAAAAACAATCAAATGCAGAGGTTCAAGTATAACTTGGAATGAAGAGAGTTAGTTAGTTAGTTAGTTAGTTAGTCGTGGTTCCAACTTCATGGCAACGGGTCATCCCCATATTGCTCCGTTGGAATGAAGACAGAGTTGATGAGAGCAATAAAGAGGAGGCAAGTGAAATATTTCGGCCGCGTTAAAAGACATGATACTCTTATAAAAACCATACTGGAAGGCAAGGTTGAAGGCAAGTGAGCAAGAGGTAGACAACGATACAAGTGGGATGAAAACATCAAGAGATGGACGAACATCAGCCTGACAGAATGTACAGTCAAGGCGAGAGACAGACAGTGTTGGAGATCCATTGTAGCCAACCTTCATTGTGGAGACGTCACCTGATTGATTGATTGATTGATTGATTGATTGATTGATTACATACAGTTAACCATAAACATCAAAAAACAAAGGCAGTCATCATTCTGAGGTCACATTATTAGAAGGCAAAAACCAGACCATGTGGTGACAACTGGAACGATTTGTGGAAAGAGAGATAGAGGAAGACGGACATGAAACCATTCTTAAGAGTTCCTTGTCACGCACAAAAGTGTATCAGCGCAGGGACTCAAACCTGCTGTTTGAGGTCGCAAGATGTGGAGAAGCGTGATAGCCCATGCCAGTAAATAGTGGTGTCGTCCATCCTTGTCTCCCTTGTGATGCGTTTCCCTCTTGTCCAATCGATTTTTCGTCACAATTTCCCCAGGTGAGATACAAGCATGCGTCTCGAACATTTATTCCTTCCACATGTAATGGTCATATAATGAAGCTCTTTTTTCCAGCCGCTGCGTTACATCTACTCCTCAATATTTTGACTTAAGAGTTAAACCCAATCTTCTAGGATATTCACCGACAAGTCAATCAAGGCATCCATAATATTATTTGTCCAAACAATAGCTATCAAGATTAGCAGAGCTCGAATCTAGTTATGTCCTTGCAGACCAAACGCATTAGTCCTCTCGCTTTCCTGTATGACAACTGTTAACAAGATATGGATGTTTCGACATTTAGCCTAACTTTAATGAACACGAGAGAAAGATGTGCGTGGGTGTGATTTTTAATGACGTACATAAAAATACTGCAATTTTACCAACTGTGACAAAGCTAAACGTACAATAAATAATATACACAAATGAGGCTTTTAACACATCAACAGTCTATTTTTAAAAAAAGCGGTACAGATAACGAAGTTATTATTATCATCATCATCATGTATAATTCTGATAATCGTGGACCGTAAAATAGTTGCATATCCTTCACATGATGTCGCAGTCAACCCCAGCGTTTATGTGGTATGTTTGTGATTTCTTGGCAAGTTTACTCTCAGTAATTTTCCAATGTGTTCTAAACGACCGGCACTCATACCTTTGTATGAAAACCAACGCAAAGCGGCCAGCTTCCAATATCGTCCGCAGCTGTGTTTCTAACGCGGTATGCGGGATTATGAACTGCATTCGTAACTCCTTCGCCACAGAGCCGGTTTTTATGGTCAAACTATCCACTTAATTACATCTTAATGTGTCCCTTGTTCTTTTACCAACAAGTTTGAAAGATGTCACCAGGTGTTTACGTTGATTTCACCTCATAATGTGCCCAAGAAATCTAAAACAGAAGTATCAGTTCACATCAACATTAGGAAAATAGTACACGCTAACTCTCAGCCTCCTTGACCATCAGTCAGAAGTTAAAAGGGCGCCACGGTGCACAGGTTGAAAACCGCTGAACTAGTCTACACTATAAGGACAGATGGAAACAAATACCTGGCCATTAGAATCCTTGTCTATTCTCTCAAAAGCTTCATCCACAGAAATATTGCTTCCAAAGAGGAATTCTTGATCTTCTCGTGGGAAGCAGGATTCCTGTTGAGAATCCAAAAATTCTTATGAACCACCTAAAGATGATCATTGTTCTATGACATTAGACAGTTAGTGAAGATGATCATTGTTCTCTGACAATGGGACAGTTAGTAAAGATTATCATTGTTCTGTGACAATGGGACAGTTAATAAAGATTATCATTGTTCTGTGACAATGGCACAGTTAGAAAAGATGATCGTTGTTCTGGGGACAATAGGACACTTAGTAATGGGCTACTTCACACGCCGTACTGGGTATACGATGATATACCCAATTGTTTATACACCTATTTGCACTCGATGGGTTATGTTGTTCCTGAGACGAATGTTGTGAATATCTTGGACTGCCAGAGTAACTAACGACGCATAAAAAGGGGCTGATGAAACTAGAACATTATATACAACAATAAGAAAGAGACAAACAGTTTTCCTTGTTCCTGTGATGAGAAGAGAGGCATTGGAGAACATCGTGACGACTGGAAACATCGAGGGGAAGAGAGGCAGAGGCCGACCAAGAGAAATAATGCTGGATGGATCGAGACGGTGGCATGGAGGAATTTCAAAAGCAGAGTTTCTCCAAAACACGAAAGACCTAGATCTGTGACGAGGCATGAACGTCTACACCATTTGGCATGGTACTTGATGATGATGATGATGATGATGATGATGATGATGATGATGATGATGATGATGATGATGATGATGATGATAATGATGATGATGATAATGATGATGATGATGTCATATCATTATCGCCCGTCGTTACTTCTCAGGCCATGTCCTGGCATCGATTTTAGGATAAGTCGATCTGGAAGTCCTGGTCAATTTTCGAAACAATTCGCCTCTATGGGGATTCGAACATATAGTTACTGGGTCCGCAGGCACGCGTAATAGCCACTATGCCATAGCGGTTGACATGAAATATAATAATAGGTGCTCAAATGAAAGCGGCTGGCGACCCATTCTCTCTAGTCTGCAGATACCAGTCGTTTATCTACAGAATATATCCCTTTGGAAAAGGGACTGGAGTCTGTTGACAATGAAATACCCCAAACTTGTGGCGGAAACATTACGAACATGTACAATCCTTATCGGCAAACCTTTCAAAAGCACCAGGATCGACTTTATTGCACTGTATTTTATCCCAGATGGCTTAGTCTCTTTCCGCAGAGCCCCTCCTCTTTGCTCTGAGCACGAACTCCCTAACTCAGACGACGTTTATGGAGATGGGGGTGGGGGGGGGCGGTCTCCGAAAAACTGTGCATCCGTAATTCGAAAGGCGGAGATCAAAATCGAGCCTATGACTTTCAGAGCGGAAGGGGGCAGTTTAACAGCTGGGCCACCAAGACTCCCGTTGACCTTATGTATATGGAAATGCAATGCCAGGTATGTTATTTTATATTTCAATGTAAACACATACAAACACTACAGATACACTGGACCATGACCTGGTTGCAATCCAATGTCTCTACTCAGATGTGAAGCTTCACTACCGATCTGGCACACCTCGTTTTTCTTTTAACTTGGAGATGGGAAGTAGACCCGTGCAACACAGTCCTGTGAAGATGGTACTGAGGTACCGCGACGGAGGAAAGTCTCTAGACCAGAGGTTCCCAAACCACGGCCAGCGGGCAACTTGTGGCCCGACAGCTGTCAGAAAGTGGCACGCTTGGCCTCGTTATTTAATGTAATATTTTTTTGCGCTTGCTCGCTTTGAACTCAAGCGTTGTCCATACACACTATTTATAGAGTATGGCCTTCCGAACAATTTGAACACTTGCGTTCATTCCCCCCAGAGATACATTTGTCATTTTGGTTCGACTTACAGATGCGAGCAGTCATTTTCCGCAATGGCCGTTATAAAAATCAAGCAACGTTCCAGATTCACCGACAGTAATTTAGCTGCGCGTATGACTTTGGACACTGCAGATGTGTGCCCAGACATTGATAAACTGGCATCTGAACTTAAGTAACTGGCTATGAAGAACAGTTACAATTGTAACATAATTTTGTAAACAATGCTGATTAAAAATTTATTGTTAAACGAACTTTTGATTTAAACCCCCCCCCCCCCCCCCCCCCCCCCCCCCCCCCCCCAAAAAAAAAAAAAAAACACGCAGTGTAGTACTGACACTGTCTTTAAAGTTTTAGAATTTTATTGACAAAAGTTAAGAAGGTAAGAATGATATTGCACGACTTTTATAATTTTACTAGCTGACGACCCTGCCCGGCGTCGCCTGGGCCCTCGCAGCTAATTTATTAATATGTTATTAGTTACCAGAGAAAAAATATAACTCTTTTATTTTTTTTTAATTTTTATTTATTTATTTATTTATTTATTTTTGAATAGTCTTAAATAGAATAGATTCTATTTTACTTCAATATACATTATCTCTATACACTTTTATTTGAGCATCACGTACTCGAACGGTTTCCAGTCTTGCTTGCCGTTGCGCGCCTGCTTTAGATGAACGTGCTTGAGCAGTGCCTACTCGATTGGTTTCCAGATGAACGTGCTTGAGCAGTGCGTACTCGATTGGTTTCCAGATGAAAGTGCCTGAGAAGTGCGTACTCGATTTGTTTCCAGTCTTGCTTTCCGTTGCTGCTCTGTTTCTGAAGCTCGTAATGCCTTTTTCTTTCGTGCTTGAGGAAAAATTGTTGATTTTAAACTAACTATTTCAGTTGGATCCGTAGGAGTGAGAACAACATCTGTACAAAATTTCATCTCAATCGGATGGAACGTTCGGGAACGCATAAAGGACACACAAAGAAACATTCTCTTGTATATATATATATATATATATATATATATATATATATATATATATATATATATATATATATATATATATATATATATATATTAGATAACGTTATGGCCCGCTTAACTACCGAAAATATTAGATATGGCCCTCTGCTTGAAAAGCTTGGGAACCACTGCTCTAGACCAACCCCACCCCATTAGATGTAAGCTGTCTTAGTGTTAAATCCATCTGAACGCCAATACTTTAGACCCAAGAGTTATGTCTTCAATACGGTTCACAACATATGAAATATCTAATAGAAATGAGATAAACTAAATGAACAAAGTAAGTACAAGATACACGTATCAGGTTTAGATAAATATTCCCACGGACACCAACAACGGTGTACATTCACAGTGATGGTGGGTTTATAGGCTAAATTACTATAAAGAGTATGTCCTGATGTGTGGAAGTGAAACATGGACACACACCAGATTAGTGAGGAATTATCTGCAGTGATGCAGTTGTATGGAAGATTGGAAGATTGCTAAGAACTGCATGCATAGATAAAACGAGTAAAGAAGACATCTTGAAAGAAGTTGGCTCACATTGAGACCTGGTTTCTCGCATCACAAGAAGACAGGCCACAATCTCAGGGCACATTATGAAAGCCGGAATGCGTCAAGACAATCGAAAAATTGGAGGGAATCAGAGTTAAGGGGAGTCCAAGAAGTGTGGGTGCTGAGCAGTTTGGCATCATGAAATGGAGAAACATCAATGTTAGAAATCATTGTTTTCGTTCAGACGCCAGTCGGTTGGACTGAAATTTGACTTCTCTTCATTGACTTGATGACGTTAATTGCAAGTACCTCAGTAGTCGGAGTGGGTTTTCTGAGGCAATGCTAGTCTACCCACAAAAATCAGCCCCGTGTACTCACTAGCTGTAACTGCAAACTTGTAGTCTGTGGACTATGCTTGAATTCACAGCAAGCGAAGGAAAATACATGTTATCAGTACGCGAGACAGAGGACTGTGGGGCAATCATGACGATCAGCACCACACAGCATGGTCTATAAACAGATACTATATATATATATATATATACACATACACACACACTCACACATACTCACACACACACACACTCACACACACACACTTACACACACTCACACACACTCACTCACACACACTCTCACAGACACACACTCACTCACACACATACTCACACGCACTCACACACACTCACGCACACTCACACACACTCACACACACACTCACAACCACTCACACTCACACTCACACACACACTCACACACTCACACGCACACTCACACACACACACTCACACTCACACACACACACACACTCACACACACTCACACACACACACACTCACACGCACACTCACATACACACTCACACGCACACTCACACACACACACACTCACACACACACTCACACGCACACTCACACACACACGAACTCACGCACACTCTCACACGCACACTCACACACACACACACACTCACACACACACTCACACACACACTCACACACTCACACACACACTCACGCACACTCACACATACTCACACACTCACACACACTCTCTCACACACACACGCACTCGCACACACTCACACACACGCTCACACACACATACTCACACACACTCGCACGCACACTCACACACACACTCACAAACACACTCACACACTCACTCACACACACACACACTCACACACACACACTCACACACACACTCACACACACACTCACACACACACTCACACACTCGCACTCACACACACACACACACTCACACACACACACACACAGATGGAGGCCAGTACGGTCGAATGAGTAAGAGCACTACTTCTTAAATATCCCATGTTCTGATCGAAGTTCAGCCCCTACACCACTCATTTGGACTGAAATATTGACGTTTCGTTCTTGACTTGGGGATGTAACTTACGGTTGCCTCTGAAATCGGAGTGAATTCACCGGATTCCTGGTAATAGGAAGGGCTAAACCACAGGAAAAATAGAGTCCAATGCATTAGAAGTAGTAGCACTTGTATGGACTACGTTTTAGTTCAAAGCGAGCGAGAGCAACAAACAATTATACTAAGATACCGTACTTACATCCTCTAAGGCATCTTTGAGCTGCTCCTTTGAGATGACCACTTCACCACGAAGGTTGTGCTTGTCCAGCGCCTGGCATTACGTAACGAAAAACAGGGAATTAAAAGCATATGTTACTTGAGTTGTTAGATACTGAAACCATGGCTTTCACGTTGGAGCTCAAGCCAACGAACACAAGCAAGCAAGCAAGCATGGCTTTAAATCATGTCATGAAAAACAAGTGTTTACTGCGTAAAATGTTCAAGGTATTGTTTCTCCCTGTGTTTGCTCGCTCTGAATTCAAGCGTACTCCACATTAATGCTACTACTTTGTAGTGAACGGGTCTGATATTCCATTGTCGATTAGTTTTATCTGTTACCAGTGTCCCTGACCATCAGGCCAATCCACTTCGACTTCTGAGGTACGTGTAATTTACGTCCCGGAGTCATGGTCGACAAATCAACATTTTAGTCAAACTGACCGGTGTACGGGTTCAACCTGTTACCTCGGCATTAGCACACCGGAAATTTAAGAGCGAGAGGTCTTGTCCATTCGGCCACGCTGACCGCTTGTTGAAGGTAGTGGTCTGGACTTTATCTACAGCAAAATAAGGTTGAATTCAAACTAGTCTTTTAACATAAGGGTTCAAAATCAGCTTTTGGCGATTTGGAAGCAGAATGCTTTGCGTTGTTTTTGATGGTATGAGACGTCGGCAGTTCTAAACACAGGACAAACTACTGAACAAATCAATCAACCATGTGCCGTCTCCACAATGAAGATTGGCTTCCATGGATCTCCAACACTGTCTGTCTCTCGCCTTGACTGTACATTCTGTCAGGCTGATGTTCGTCCATCTCTTGATGTTATCCTCCCACTTGTATCGTTGTCTACCTCTTGCTCGCTTGCCTTCAACCTTGCCCGCCAGTATGGTTTTTATGAGAGTTGTCTATAATCTGGTGGAAAATGTTGCTTGCCTCTTTATACTTCTTTCGTGAACTCTCTTTTTATTGCCAAAATTTTTTTTTTCTAGAACCGCTTTATTTGATTGTTTTTGTTTCCATGAAATACGACATTTTCTTAGGCACAACCACATCTCCAGAGCCTCTAAATACTCTTGTAAATCATAAAGAGCCAATAAATGCTGGGATTGATTGCAACGTATTGTAAAGGTTCATGTTATGGGTCATGCCACGTCAGATCAGGTGATCCAGACAGAAGACTGGTGTGAAGTTTCTGACCTTGTCATTTGCGAAACGTCACATTACTGGTGTGAAGTTTCTGACCTTGTCATTTGCGAAACATCACATTCTGTGACATATATTGAGTCCAAACATCTATATACAACATATGCTATGGTATATTATTTCTACTACTTTAATTCTATTTTACATCTATACTACCTCAACAATAGTTTACTTCTCGACTGTATCATATCTATTACATTAACTCTTCTACATTAACTCTATATTAACTTTACTATATTAAACACAGAAGCCAATAACAAAATGTTGCATGATTTATTGTCTGGCATAATTCGTGCAACATACAGTTGTAGTGGGGATACAATGATTTGAACCTATTATATAAACTCTGCTTATTAACTCTAACATATTAATGTTACTATATTAACTCTACAATAGTAACTCTACTATATTAACTTTACTATATTCTTCTTCGTTTAGTCAATTTCGTGTGGCGTTGGTAAACATATATGTCAACTGCCTTTTGTCTCTTGCACCATACATTTCTGATACTAATGTTTCTTCATGCTATGAAGTCAAACTGTCCAGCATCTTCTCTCTTTGTCTGCCCCTGCTTCTCATTCCCTCCAGCTTTCCCGTTGTAACGACATAATCTAACGTTCCTCTTCTCGTGACACGCCCAACTGATGTTGTGGACTGCCTACATCTTATGAGAGTAACCAGTTATGTTCTGTTATGACATCTGCATTGCTCTTTCGATCCGTCCCCAATGTTCTCATTATTCTTCTATAAAAACACATAATCTCATCCTCCAGAGAATTCCTCACTTGCATGTTAATTGTCCATGATTTGCTTCCGTACATCAGGATTGGTTCGGTGTAGCCTTTATGAACTCTTTTCCTCACCTTAAAGAGTGTAACAACATCCTTTACTGACACGCCGAGCCATCATATGCAGTTATTACAACGCCTCTGCGCTGCGTGACAAGACTCCTCACACACACACAAAAGATGAAGATTTTAAGGTCTGGATATGTCTAGCTTGTGTGGATTGTTCCCAGAAAGCCTAACTATAACACTTCTTGTCTTCAGCACTCACCTTCATGAATGACTCAGCTGCCTTCAGACATCTACTTCGCTCACGTTCAAATTCGTTTTTGAGTTCCTGCTTTCTGAGCTTCTCACTGGTAATGCAATAGATAGCTTACATTAAATTGAGTTATCTGTTATAAGAGTTGTGTTCAGTTGAGTCATGAACAGACCTCACAGCACACACATTAAACTTGAGTTATCTGTTATAAGAGTTGAGTTGGGTCAAGAACAGACATCACATCACATCACACATATTAAACTTGAGTTATCTGTTATAAGAGTTGAGTTGGATCAAGAACAAGACATCACATCACACACATTAAACTTGAGTTATCTGTTATAAGAGTTGAGTTGGGTCAAGAACAGACATCACATCACACACATTAAACTTGAGTTATATGTTATAAGAGTTGAGTTGGGTCAAGAACAGACATCACATCACACACATTAAACTTGAGTTATCTGTTATAAGAGTTGAGTTGGGTCAAGAACAGACATCACATCACACACATTAAACTTGAGTTATCTGTTATAAGAGCTGAGTTGAGTTGAGTCAAGAACAGACATCATATCACACACATTAAACTTTGATTATTTGTCATAACAGTTTCGTAGCGTCAAGAACCGAAATTACAACACTCGGAACATCCCAAATGCGCACCGTCCTTATCTTCAACAACCAGCGAAGAGTCCAAATATTAATGGTACTAGTTGCTGTCAGGTTGTCGGTGTATCCGTTCTCTTCTCCTCGAAGTGTTGAGTGTCGATTCACACACCCTCTACATCAAGCTACCTCAAACACTAACTACAGCCAATGAATGAGATTTTTGCTGCAATTGCAGATGTCGCTTCAGTTCAAAGCGATCAAACGGAAACGGAAAAAAGGTGTACATAGCGTGTATCTTCTGAATCTGAATAAATACAACGATTGAGAACAGAAGATTCAATCAATTCATTCATTTGACATGTCAGAAAGTTTATTCTGCTGGAAATTTACCGGAAAGGATCAAGATAAAGGCAAAGGGATGACTACCCAGATGGCTTGGACACGTGGCACAGAGACAAGGGCAGTCGCCAAAGAGCTAGGATTGTTCGATGTCAGTCTAGGCGAGTACTTGACGACAAAATTCTGCTTGTGGCTGGACTTCCGGACCTCCGACGATGACCATCTTCACGGCAGCGGCCGGCGTGTAGAGAACGGCTCTGAGGGCATCACTCTCCAGATCACGAAAGAGGCCGAACCGGCGGGGCCCCTGTACTGCTACGTTTATTTGGTTATGGACGGACAGCTGAACATCGACACCGGGAGATTCGTTAGTGCTGTTTATTAATGGAGTTCCCACTTAAGCCACACTCGGCCATCATCACAGGCCCCACATCGTGTGGTAAAACAGACTTCATTCTCGACCTCCTGGAAGGCCCGTACAGGGGCGTTTTCGAGCATATTGTAATTGCTTGCCCTTCGGTACGATACAATGAAACATACCGGGCCCGGTCGTGGGTGTGGTCAGATCCCGAGGTCTTCATATTTGACCCCGGTGATCGGCTGCTCAAATGGCTAGAGGCCTTCTATAAAATGTTTCAGGGGACGCCGACGTTATACATCATTGATGACTGCAGCGCAGAGGACGCTATTGCGAAGAAGCGGACTATGTTGACTTATCTAGCTTTTAGCGGGCGACATGCCCAGCAAAGTCTGTGGGTTCAAACCCAGAAGTACAACGCCGTTGCGAAAGGCCTCAGGGCGCAGACACAGTGGGTGGCGCTCTTCCATTCCAAGGATAAGGATAGCTTTGAAGACTGCCTGGATGAGAACTACATCATCCACTCTAGGGAGGAACGTGATGGGGTGCGAAAGCACCTCGAAGCTAATGAGTTCTCAAAGCTGGTACTGAGGACCAAGTTCCCATTTTCTTATAAAGTGCTCAAAGCTGGTGAGGTTTGTTAGATACTAAGCATATGTTAAGCATCAGCTAAGCATATGTCAACCATCAGCTAAGCATATGTTAAGCATCAGCTAAGCATGTATGAAGCAGTGCTTTGTTACTCCGTAACAGCCTTAGTTGTATTACAACTTATATGCACATGTTGTGTGCTTGGATGGGCTGTGCATTCCTATATTAGAGTTAGACGTTGGGTATTTGCAAACGCTGTGATGGATTGTGACACCATACTCGACCAGCTGTTACGTGAAGAGGCAAAGCCGGTAGAGTCTGCTCCGGAACCTACAACAACACCACAGTCCGGACATGCATCACCACCTGCCACAATACCACAGTCCGGACATGCGTTGCATCGTGAAAGGTTGGCAGCACTTGCGGCTGGGGGACGTACCGGGCAGTACATAGGAGGTAAGTACTCCAAACTTACACTGGAACAGGTTGAGGCCTTGCCTGATCAAGAAATTGAGAAGCTATATGCGAGGCATGAGGCGAGGCTTGGAGCTGCAATAACAAAGACCCTAGGCACGGCTATGCTACAGATGTACGCACAAGTGGCAAGTATGTTCCTCCCCATTGCTGATAATCAAGCTTTGGTGACAGACCTGGAGGCCGACCCGTTTCTAGGGCATGCGCTAAACACAGTTACATGTGAACTCTACCATAAGTTCGGTATGTGCTTAGCACCTGCAACTGTCGCGCTAGCAACTTTTAGGCACTGCCATTTTGGACATATCTGTCCTAAGCAAGAACAAGATGGAGGAGGAGACCCCCGAAATTGCTCCACAGGAGAAACTAGTGACGAAGGACCCCAGGAAAGTTGCGGCTGGGAAGAGAGGAGCTGCTGCTCGAAAGAGTCGTGAAGCAGAGAGGCTGTCTCTAGCTCTGCAGCAGGCTGTTCGTGAGAAGGAACGAAAGTTAGCCCCTGAGCATGAGCAGGCCCCACCACCGCTGTTTCCAATGGTGCCAGTTGATTACCGTGGCTGGACTCCCTGGATTATTGGAGTGGCTGGCGTTGTCGTTGTCGTCGGAGTAATTAGGCAGAAAATGCGGCGGACTAAAGCACCTGCCCCGCCTGCGCCCTCCAAGCGACCGGAGACTAACATATTAAATAATAGAGATCCATTTTATATGGAATAATGGCAGGCGTTGACGGGAAAGCTATTGTTAACGCCGTTTACCACGGCGCTGTGGTGGCCGCGCTTACGGTAGGCACCGCAAAACTGACCAAGGTGATTTTCAAAGGGGCAACCTTGCCCAAGCTAGACGCTGATATGTATGACATTGGGATGATGGTTTTAGACACGTCCATCGCCTTAGCACTCCGAGATTTGCTTATCAAAGAGGGCTTGATCCCCGCTGATATATTGCAGAAGCCCTTACAGTATCAGCCCCGCTAGCTATGGCCTCTGTCGCAATGATGATAGGGGGCGCTGTTGTCAATGCCCTCGCGTTTACGGGGGGGGGGGAACTACCTCTTTTCCAAGCTAGGGCATGCAGACGCCCATGAAGGAATGAGGCGGCACGATGAGGCTGTCGAGCGGCTACAGGCGGCCCAGGCTGAGTGGATGAGAAAGAGAACCGCGCGGCTGGACTGGCTCAACGATGAGCTACAGCGCGAAGGCCACGCCGTTCACTCTTTCCAGGATGTCGACCAGGCCATGCGGGAATACAGCCTGATCTCTGGCAAACGTGTCGAGCCCCTCGAGCCTGAACCTCGCCTGTCGGATTTCTATGTGCCATCCGAGCCGCAGAAAGACCGCGAGATCACTTTTATCGTTCTTGGGCTGGCAGCGACTGGTATTGTTGCTTATAAGTTGCTTTAGAGATTGACCGCTGCTACCAAAATGAAAGATCTGGGGGATATCTACTACAGCCCTCGGGGCTACTGGAAAGGCTTGGCAGCCATTAAGAAGCTAGTGTTTCGGAGGATGTTGCCCGAGACTGGCTCAAGAAGCAAGCTATTTTTCAGATCTATTTACCCGCTCCTCGTTACATTCCGCGGCCATCTATTGATGAAGATAGACCGAATGCCGTCCATCAGGCTGACTTGCTCTACCTACCACATGACCGGGTTGGTCGTAAGACATTTAAGTATGCCTTGAAGGTTGTGGATGTTGCCTCACGTTTTAAAGAAGCAGAGGCTTTGACAGACAAGAGCAGCGAAGGGGTGGCTTTGGCCCTTAAGCGAATTTACAAACGAGGGCCACTCAAATGGCCGCAGCTTCTGCAGATTGACCCGGGGCGTGAGTTTATGGGTGCCGTGAGCCAGCTGGCAGCTAAGCATAAGACACAGATACGGCGTGGAGAAGCTTGGAATCACCGGCAGCAGGCGATCGTCGAGAGGTTCAATCGCACTCTGGCAGAGAGACTGTTCAGTGCCCAGTACGCCCAAGAGTTACTACTGGCAGCTCGAGGGTCCTCTGAACGTTCGGTTAAATGGGTTCCGGCTCTTCCTCAGGTGGTCGCGGCGCTTAACGGTGAGGTGACTCGTTTGACGGGCCGGAAGCCGGTTGACGCCATTAAGCTCACTTCTGTATCCCATGCGCCGGCCGTTCCAGCTCACCGTACTATCGGCCTCAAGGAACCTGTGATTCCGTCTGATGCGATAGTTCGGTATCTGTATGCAAGCTCCCCTGGGGACCATGAGCTTGAAGGTGGCCGGCGCCGGGCGACTGATCCTTCGTGGTCATTAACAGTACACGAGATTCGTAGAACTGTATGCCAGGATGGGCGGCCTGCGCTGTACTACCTGGAGGATGGGCCAGCGCGGGGCTTCGTTCGCGAAGAGCTGATGATTGTTCCTCCCGACACCCAAATGCCTCCTGATCGGATCCTCCCTAAACAGTGAGGGCTCACTCCGCGGCGTCCTTGCGGTACTCGAGGGGCTGCGTGTGGATACCGTCGGGTAAGACATACCGTTTGTCATAATACGCGCTGAGGCCCAGCTTGCCTTGTTGGTAACTGGCCATCTGCCCGTTATGCATGCGCATCCCTCGGTTCTCCACTCTATCTACGGACCCCTCTAAGGTGGCTTTGTATCTCCCCCAGGTCATGGTGTTCTGCCTTTTTCCCACCCCCTTGCACGAGAACTTCGTGTTCACGTCCCCGTCGAAGATGTAGCATTTGCTGCAGAGAGCGATGCCTCGACTCCCCTCAAACTCGGTCTTGAAGATGCCGGGTGTTCGCCTGCTCCATTTGTCCCAGGCAAGCCACTCCCTCTTCACACGGTTGAACTCCTCTTTCATCTCAGGCTTTACCGCCTCCTCGAGGTTGAGGGTGCTCAACTCGATGTACAGGCTGTCGGTGTCCATCTGCATGACCTCATAGTCCCTGCGATCCACGAACCGGTCAAGGAAGTCGTGGTAGAATTCTAAGATGCGGAGCTTGGCCAGTTGATACACGGCGATGCCTACCTGGAAAGGACGCTTGATGATCACACGGGGCTTACGCGATTTGATCTCGTATGCGTCGCCTATCTCTGTGAGGTCGTCAAACCAGGCGGAACGTAGTGCCTGATCCACTGTTTTTTCGTCTCGGGTGTAGCTGGTGTTGGTGTGGCGCTCGAGTGCCTCGATGAGCTTTCCGTATGCTGAATTGCCTAGAAGCTTCATAGCCTCGGCCAGCATCGCCTTCGCTTTGTCCACATCCCCGAGGCGGCGCGCTTCGGTTACTTGCTCAACAAACCACGTGAAGAGCTTCTTTGGCTCATACTGGATGACTGTATAGACCGCCTCCAGCTCGAGTCCGTGTTCTAGATACCATTTCAACAGCGGGGTGTACAGCAAGATTCCGTCGGCCTCAAGGAGGCCCAGCAGTTTCTTACACCCCGACCGCTGGCGGCCGGTGCGTTTCAGGTATTCCAACATCTCCGGTGCTACTAAGGCCTCCGGTACTGCCTGGTTCATAAAGAGGGGTGCCATTTCTTCGAACTTTGGCCACAAGGCTTTGGGGGTGGAGATTTTACACTTGACAAATCCAAACAGCTGGCCTTTTAACACCTGCTGCGCAACCTTGGGGGCTACCTCTTGGGGGTTTTCTGCGTGGAACACTCGCTCTTTCCCGCACGGCATGTCCATAGCCATGGTGCTGAGGTAGAGCGCGTTAGCGTCGTACCCTTTTGCGGTCCTGCACAGCTTCCCCTTTGGGTATTGATGTGACCGAATTCTGGTGACCCCCGCTTCATGGTACCGGGTGAAGACTAGCGACGGCCCTCCCGTCACTGCTGCCTTTAGGAGTGGATAGGCCTCCTCTGCTGGGGCATACAGCTCACCAGCCTTGGTGCCCCTGAGGAGGTATTGTAGGGACACCCCAGGGAGGCTGCACGCGTCTTTGAATATGTCGATTCCCCGCTCTCCGTAGAAGGCCTTCATCTTCCCTAAGGCCTCGATGCCTGGACCGACGTCGAGGTTGTTGTAGTACCTCAACCAGTCGGCAAACGTGGTCATTCCTTTTTCCTTGAAGAGCCACTTGCAACTCCTCCACTCCTCCAGCGTGAGCACGTATCCACCCTTTAGGCTGGAATACCACGCGGGGTAGTCGGGCAGACCTGGGTAGTTCAGCTTCTCATTCATACGGCAGCCACGACTTGGTTGCTGTGCAGCCAGCCATAGGCGCGCACCCATGCATCGTACGTGGTGCCGGGGGCCAGGTAGTTGAGAATATCAAGGAACTTGAACTCGGGTGTGACGAGGAACATTGTCTTTGTCCCTTGGGCGGCCACGTTGATCTTCCGGCAGGTGCCTGCTAGCTCCGCTACGAAGTGTTCCTTGATTAGGTTTAGGTCGTACCGACCTGAGTTGAAGCCCAACACATGGACTTGCCCACACCACTCACGCATTTTTTTCTGCAGTTGTGGCTGCAGCTTATCCAGGTCTTCCGGGAGGTAACGCGCTTCCATCTCGGCTCGTATCGCGGTTGCTCGCCGACGCAGGTCTGCCATGAATTCGGCTATCAAGGCTTTTGGGTCTGCGTTTCTCAGGTGGGTCGGCTGCTCCTCTACGGTGTCCCCCACCGAAACAGATATCGCAATCTGATGGCTCTCATAGGTGAGTTCGGGGTGGGGCGCTGGGCTTGAGCTTTGTCGTGCCAGGCCTCGAAGTCATAAAAGATCGCATGAGGGTAGACCACCCTCTGCACCTGAGGCATTGGGGCGCGAGACAGAGGCGGTCGCTCACACTCCCACACTACCACCAGATTGTAGCCAGAGGCCTGTATTTTCTCTCCGCGGCGGAGGGTTTTCTGATACAGAGCGTCGGCGTTGGGGGCGTCACTGTTGGTGGGACACCCATGCCAGTAGCAGCCGTGATATTGGTACACCGTGTGGGTGGTGGGGTCGTAACCATCCACCAAACCATCAACGATCCACCGCTCTCCCCCGTGCCCGCAGTATGCGTGGTGGATGTGGCGCCCTAATTGTTCGGCCATGTGCTCTAACCATAGGATGGAGCTGCGGCTGGCGTTGTTTTGGGGGTAGAAAACTTTCTCGTATGCCGACTGCGGCCGCTCCACCTCCTTCCCTGGATAGAGAATCTTGGTTTCCCCTCTGCTGCAGTGGTCAGCGTGGCGCTGGAGATTACAGGCCTGGGTGAAGCGCTGATTGCAATGCTGGCACTGAAAGAGCTTCGCTAGCTTTGGCAGGTCAGTTATCAGGAAGGCGTGATTTTCATAAACCCCGATCGTCATCGGCTTGGTGCCGACGCCATCGTAGTTCGCAGGCCGCCTTACCAACCGCCATATCCCCTCTTCGGTTGGCTCGTAGACGCGGATCCCTAATTTTAACTTCTCCTCAAACACTTTTAACGAATCCAGGCCAGGCTTGTCTGGGGTGTCGGTGCCACACACCTTTCGCGCCAGCTTCCGGGCTTCGGCGGTGCAACGTTATGGCCTCGCGCCGTTGTGGACAGCTAGACATCGGAACAGACAGAGGTTGTCGTCGTATGTGTCCAACGCGTACAGCCCCTGCTTGTACCGCAGCCAGTCCGGCAGTCGCCCTTCCCCTAACAGAACCTGGGGAGTGAGGATCGCCTTCACTTCGATTTGCACCCAACTTACAAAGACCCACTTGGTGCTGGGGCGGTCGATTTGGCTGGTGTCAAAGCGGCTCTCATCACGATCTGCCAACCACTCTGTGGCTGTTGCAGTGTCTTGCATCAAATCGCGGGACCCGCGTAGGGTTTTGTGGTACAACATGACGTCT
Source organism: Cepaea nemoralis (assembly GCA_014155875.1). Lineage (NCBI taxonomy): Eukaryota > Metazoa > Mollusca > Gastropoda > Stylommatophora > Helicidae > Cepaea > Cepaea nemoralis. The sequence goes on from JACEFZ010008367.1 coordinate 115,485, forward strand.
CCGTTTTCGATGTTTCGGATTCGGTAAGTGTAGACGTACCGCAGATAGAAGGCTGACCTCAATGCCTCGAGGTGGGGCAGGAGCCTCTCTACGATCGGACCGTCTAGCCCTCGGAAGAGCTTCCATGTGATTGTTCGCCTCCCCCGCTCTTCCCTATCCTTGGGGGTTACCTCCTCTAGGAGTTGGGGACCGCGCTGGGTGATGAGTCGAGCTAGTGGCTCCGGGTGTAGATAGCGCCAGCGGCGCCTTTTTGAATTGGCGTCTAACACAGCGAAGCGTTGTAACGGGTGCGCTCGGGCCCTGGCGGCGTATTTACGCGCTCGCAGGGCGGCGGTGACCTCGTCTTCCAACCGCGCAGCCTCCCGCGAGTGATGCGCTGCGTCCTGGACTAACCCCCGAAGAGCTGGATACCGCCCGGTGGTGGCGTCCCGCTCGAGTCGGGTGGCGCGGACTGCGTCTCTCGCCTGAGCTATCTCCCGGGCAAGGACGACCTTGCTGCGGTGATTGTATGGCAACCCATACTGGCGAGCTTGATTTTCCAACTGATTTACGGTGCCCATGATTACTGCTGGACTCGTACCGGCAACACTCCACTTCTCTCTAAATTAAAATTTTCTATTGCCAGAATTTAAATATTTATTCTTTTCAGGCGCCTCCATTCACAGAGAAACGGACCCTCCTGTTGGTATCGCAGTTTGTGGTATTTAATGTTGGCTCCGCACGGCCGGCAGAGGGCTAGGGTGGTTTTCACCCCGATGCCACAGCTCGTACAGGCGACTGTGAATCCCCCCTTCTTGAGATGCGCGTTATGCTTCCGACAGAATTCCCCCCTACACCGCCTCTCACACTGGCGCGTCGTCCCCAACAGTAGCCACCGACACGTGTTCATGGTGCTTACCCCTATATCTCATACAGCTTTAATTCCAAAATAATATGTCTGGGTATCGAGTCAGACCAAGCCTCTCTTGCTGGGGTCGGTTCGGACCCTCTGTTCGAGCCCATAGGGGGGTCGGACCCTTAGGGGGGCGCGCATCGGTTCGGACCCTTATTTGAACCCCTTAGGGGGCGATTCGGCCCCACCGCGGGGTCTGTGGGGAAGTGTACTCTTTCTAATTCCCTATATACTACTGACCCTATTCAAGAATTTTATGATGGTGTGCTATGGAGAACCTTGGTCGCCCACGCTTAACGGCGCCACACATGATGATGATTACATGTTATTGTGTTTGCCTTATGCTTAAAAGTTACTGGGTTATAACCCCGCTACCATGAATGGAAATTTATTAGAAGACGTAAATATGTCACAAATGCATACTGGGATCACACACACACACTGGCCTGTGAGTTAGAGAGATTTACGAGTTGATGCTATACGCTACCTTCCTTAGAGACACGAATTATTTAGTTATTTTAATGAAGTAGCTAACTGTATTTAGTGAGAATGTGCCAATTCATTGAGATAATAGAAATAAGAAACGTCATGGTGTCCTGTTGAAGTACTTAAACGTAAATGTCTTATTCGTGTTCTAAAACGGACTATGCATGACAAGTAAAAGATTAAATACTTAGACAACGAAATGATGGGGTACAGTTACAGGTTGGAAGAATCAATGCAAAAGGAATAAACTGCTAGATGACGATATGAGAATCAATCGCCTAACTAAATATATTCAACCCAATAACCCAACAATCTGAAACCATGGCAGACATGAACTAGATAACTGAAACCACAAACCTCTTGTGGCAATCTAAATGTTTGCCATCGCCCGGTCGCTTTCTGAACAGTCCGCTTCCTAGCATGGTCACAGCATGAGTGTCCTGTTTTCGAGAAACCTTCTTCTCTCGGACTCTCAGTCCTAATCGTGCTTTTCGCTCATTGCCTTACGCATGCCCAACGGTGACAGGAGTTCACCTTTTGAGATACATGACACTCGAGAAGTCAACAAGTTAGTCCAACTGACAGATGTATGGGTTGAACCCTATCAGCTCATCGGAAGTTTAAGAGAGAGCGTTCTTACCCACCCGGCCACGCCCACCTCCACTGTGAGCTTCTATTATTCACAAGAAAAAGAAACTCACCTGTATAGTTTGGTACATCTGGTAGGCTCGTCAGGAAATGTGGATCCAATTCTCTGCTCCAGACTGTATCTCATGATCTCATTCTCGGAATCGTCATACTGAAGGTTAGTGACAATGAGATATCAATGGACATTCTGACTGTTTGTTTACAACAAAAATAAGTGACGCAAGACTGCTGGAAATGTGATATCAATTAAAATTGTGGCGGAGAATCCCAACACAGAGACGAACTCCAGAACTCTCCTAGGATATTTATTTTTATAAATTTGTGCTCGCTCGCTTTGAACCCAAATGTAGTCCATACTTACTACTTCTTGTAGCACTGGACTGAAATGTGAGTGTGGATTAGCTTTCCCTATTACCAGTGTCCCTCACCATCAGGCGAACCCACTCCGACTTCAGAGGTACTTGTAATTTACGTCCCCAAATCAAGGACGGGAGATCAATATGTTAATCCAATTGACCTATGTAGGGGTTAAACCCTTTATCTCGACATCAGCACATCGTATGTTTAGGAACGTGCGTTCTTATCCATTCGGCCATGCTGACTTTCACCCATAGGATATAAATGTGTATATACCAGAATCACACATGTTATAATTATTCCTTTCTGTATACCAACTCACCCCAAGCCATGCTTTCTTTTCCTTTGCCACGCAGCTCCGTCCACGGTCTTCATTCATCTGATATTGTCAACTGACATCAACTGTCTATAGTACCTTGTGGTGTAGGACAGGAGGGAGAGAGGGGGGTGTGTCTTGAACCTCAGGAATTAAGGCCGTCTGGTTAGTGCAGTCGCTACGGACCGTGCAGGTTAGGGTTTTTTCTTTTTAACCCCGAAAGAAAGAAATCCACACCTTACCGGGGATTCGAACCTGGATCTCCTGAAGGAGAATTTGGCATACTAACCACTCGGCCAGACTCATATTATTCATCTCTGTCTCTCTTTGGTTTGCCCTGTGGATTCCAGACCCACGACTTTCTAGTTATTCTATACTAGGGTATCCTCCGGCGGTTGTGGAGGAACATAATCGCCTTCACCGTCCGGCATGACACGTGATATAAACGCATGTACTTGCGGGACTTCCCGGTCATCAACAGGTTGATTTTCTAGACGGTTTTACCTTGAGTAGTTTGCCATTACTTTCTGAACCAGAAGTCAACTGTTTTAATTCAACTGACCGCAGCTTGGAATGAACCCATTACTCCGCAGACCTCGCATTGGAAGTGCAGGTGGAGAACCTCTCGGCCACGCTGACCTCATATATATATATATATATATATATATATATATGTGTGTGTGTGTGTGTGTGTGTGTGTGTGTGTGTGTGTGTGTGTGTGCCCGTGTATGCATAAGAACAGTATCATGCTAGTATAAAATTATATAAAAATATAAGAAATAGTGTTCTTTGGTCATATTTGAGAAGAGCGGCATTGAAAACCATGCTGACAACTGGAATGTTCAAAGACACGAGAGGAAGAGGCAGAACTGTTTTAATTCAACTGACCGCAGCTTGGAATGAACCCATTACTCCGCAGACCTCGCATTGGAAGTGCAGGTGGAGAACCTCTCGGCCACGCTGACCTCATATATATATATATATATATATATATATATATATATATATATGTGTGTGTGTGTGTGTGTGTGTGTGTGTGTGTGTGTGTGTGTGTGTGTGTGCCCGTGTATGCATAAGAACAGTATCATGCTAGTATAAAATTATATAAAAATATAAGAAATAGTGTTCTTTGGTCATATTTGAGAAGAGCGGCATTGAAAACCATGCTGACAACTGGAATGTTCAAAGACACGAGAGGCAGAGGCAGACCGAGAGAAGTGATGCTGGATGGTCTAAGGCTTGGACGTGGAGGAATATCGTTAATGAAATGCATCCAGAACACAGGGGACCGAGAGCTGTGTAGAGTCGTGAACGTTCTTCGCCATTTAGCAAGGCACAATATGATCGTGATGATGATGATGATGATGATGATGATGATGATGATGATGATGATGATGATGATGATGATGATGATGATGATGATGATGATGGTGATGACTTTACCAACAAAAACCCCATGGTCTTGAGGTTAACGCTGCCGAAAGTGTTTTTGACTGACCAGTTCCGGGGCAGTTCGCGCAGATTTTGCATCCGTAGAAGGAAAGCGTCTTCTTTGGCCATAGACAGATACCATCCTGGACAAAATATCAGATACCAGCTGATTGGCAGAAATATGTACGTTAGTGCGTTCACAAATGTTTGCCCCTATTCACGCCGAATTGTTTTGAAAAGTATCTGTTGTATCATTATGAAATTTTTGTCTGCCGTCTTATATTTACTCCCACCCAAGGAATGTGTCTTTAATAGGTGCAAAAGGAACTGAAATCATGAAAAGCGGGGACATTTCTTTGATGTTTTTTGGCGAAAATGTATTGAATTCACGCTAACAAACTTGTTTTAGAGTAATTATTGTCTTCACCTCTGAACACTTCCGTTACACTATGTAACATGCTTCTCATATGGAAATTCCCGTGCACCACAGAGAATATTCATTATTGAACACTGATGTTATCGTGTGAAGATGTAATATATTTCATAATATGCACTTCAGCTCTGACCCGTAAATTATGTACCGTACATAAACAAACATTGAGATCCGCTGTACAATCTCCAGAACAAAATGTTTTTGTTGGGTGTACATAATGATAACGATATTTGCTAAATCTCATCACTTTTCCTCAGTTGGTTAATGAGTTATGGATGTTTTATACAGGGGCAAACATTTATGTACTTACTATAGTTTACATTTTGTCAAGGTTCAGTTTAATAGACGGTACACTACATAGTATAGTACGGACTTCTCCCTTGTGTTACCGGAACTCCAAAAGGGATAGTCAAGAAAAGTAGTAACACTGTATGCATCCTGTTAAGTTAGTTACGTACCCTTTACAAGACATGACAATCAATCCCGGCATTTGAATTTTTGGGGGGTTTTTTGGGTGCGGTTTGGCTGTTTGTGATCTACTAGGCAGGTTTACGTTCAGTGGTTTGCCATTGCTGTCTGAACGACCGACGTCCATACAATTGTTAACAATCAACACAATCGACAGACGGTGCAGAGAGCAGAACCCTGCCGCTGTCAATGCAGAGGTTAACGCGCTCATCTATGATCACTCAGATAGCCCCGAAGTGCTCATCTATACAGATGGATCTGTTGTAAAGCAGCAGAGAAGTGCGTGGGCATTTACAGCCCGTTCAGCGGGCCGAACCGTTCAAGAATCCAGTGGTGCCCACTCTATGACCACGAGCAGCATGACGATGGAGGTGATGGCAGTTACACAGGCTTTCATATGGCTGGAATCACAGCATTATACCAACGTGTGTGTACTAAGTGATTCAATGAGCATGATTCAGAAGGTCGAAGCTGGATCTGTACGTAGACAGTGGACTGAGTCGCTGCGGAAGTCTGTTGTCCGCAAAGTCACCTTCATCTTCGTCCCGGGACATGCGGGAGTCGAGGGAAATGAACGAGCTGATAAATTGGCTGGCTCTGCACCCCCTGTAGATGGCCAGCCCATGGATCGTGCCGATGTCATTAACGCCCTTAAAGATATGGCGAGAACAGAGGATTTTGACGCCAGTGATTCCACATCGCTTTCCAGGATGAAAGACCTGGGAGTAAGAATCGGCACAGCCAGACGCGAGAGGTACATCGGGAAAACAAAGCGCCTCGTCAACCAACACAGAACTGGCACTATTAGCCACCGGACGCTGATGCATATGCTGGGGGGAGGATCTGAGCACCTATGGACATGTCCGGAGTGCAACGAAGATACCCCAACTGATAACTAACTAACTAACTAACTAACAAGTCGATCTACTTGCACATCGCGTGCAGCTAACTTCGAATGTCGTATGTAGGTTTGCTACCCCTACGGCACAGACTTCCTGTACATGTCGTGAAAGGCGACTAAAGAGGGTTGGTCTGAGACCGGCTAACTCACACTATACAACAACAAAAATCAATCATTATCCAACTAATCATGACTGGCCTTATAAAGGGCTTGGTATGGTGGTTGTCGACCTATAACCCTCAAGAAGCCGCAAGGGCAAAAGAAGAAGAAAGAAGAACAGTCAAATCTTGTAGGAAGTATCTGTGATCAGCACTAGAAAGCAAGAACTCTGCAGAACTTCAGCGAGCGCGTTGGTGTAATCACCGGGAGGTTACGCTGACATAAACATCAAAGACATCAAGTTGGTGGGTCGTGAGATCGATGTCGGCTCTCGACGTTCGCTACGAGATGGAAAGACGGGCCACGTATTCCTTCCCGCACTCAAGCCTTTACAATGTTGTTTTCCCAACACTTCACATAATGTGAGGGTTGACTGAACACTAACAGATGTGCGGGTTGACTGAACACTAACAGATGTGGGGGTTGACTGAAGACTAACAGAAGTGAGGGTTGACTGAAACTAGCAGAAGTGAGGGTTGACTGAACACTAACAGATGTGGGGGTTGGTTGAACACTAACAGATGTGGGGATTGACTGAACACTAACAGATGTGAGGGTTGACTGAACACTAGCAGATGTGGGGGTTGACTGAACACTAGCAGAAGTGAGGGTTGACTGAACACTAACAGATGTGGGGGTTAACTGAACACTAACAGATGTGAGGGTTGACTGAACACTAACAGATGTGAGGGTTGACTGAACACTAGCAGATGTGAGGGTTGACTGAACACTAACAGATGTGAGGGTTGACTGAACACTAACAGATATGGGGGTTGGTTGAACACTAACAGATGTGAGGGTTGACTTAACACTAACAGATGTGAGGGTTGACTGAACACTAGTAGATGTGAGGGTTGACTGAACACTAACAGATGTGAGGGTTGACTGAACACTAGCAGATGTGGGGGTTGACTGAACACTAGCA
>JACEFZ010008367.1:127500-135000 GCA_014155875.1 Cepaea nemoralis
ACTGGCCAAGACCTATTGACGCGTCCTCGTCGAGTGTCCTGGGCAACAGGTCCTTTCGGGGTCCTGGCTGAGGTCAATAGGATCGCCGATTCCTCCGAAGTCGGAGAGTGTCTGCCTGTATGGCGAGGAACCACCAGTCTGCACACCAATAAGCCAGACATGGGACAACGGATACTCACGCAAAACTCAGGTCCTGTATGACATCAGGATGCCTTCATCCGACATACAGGACTTCGCGTTGGAGCTCAAGCCAACGAACACAAGCAAGCAAGCAAGCAAATTCTTTGGCTATAGTATAAGTCACAGCTGTTCGGACAGAACAGTGAAGCACGACAGGATTCTTGAGGGTACATACATATGTTGTCTTACCTCAAAGAAAGTTAAATCTGGATTTTTAGTTCTGGTTTTCGCTTTGATTTTATCTCCAAGCCACTCGTAAATTCTGTGCCCAGGGTTCCATCCCCAACGCCGAACGACATTCGGCACCAGACTGAGGCATCCACACATGTGATCTGAGAAATGGGAGATAATCATTGGATCATGCCGTGTATTATGCTGGTTGTGTCTCTTTATTCAAGCTATCAATAAATTTCGTCTTTTTCCCGCTTATTCCCCGTTGGAGAATAAGTCTCAACCAGCTCACTCCAAGCCCCGTCCGTATCTGTAATACATTTCTGTTTCTTTTTCTCTTCTCCATGAGTCTTTAAGTCTTCCTCTATTTCTTTTGCCCCATGGGTTCAAGACTAAGGCTATTCTAGTTATACCATTCTCGGGTTTTCTCAATGTGTGTCCTATGCAGTGCCAGTGATTTTTCTTCACTTCCTCATTCATTAGTATTTGTCTAGTTCTCTCCATGAACTCCACGCTAGTGATTTGTCATACCATTTTATTCTTTCTATTTTGTGCACGCACCAATTAGTGAATGTTTGTAGTTAATTTTTAATCGCTTTCGTTGTTTCCCGTATTTCTAATCCATGAAGTTCTACAGATTTAACGTTAGAATTACATTTTCTAAGGTTTGTACTAAGTTTAATTTCTTTTGACCTCCACAAAGTCCCTAGTGTTATAAAAGCTCAATTATCCTTCTTTATTCTTATTCTGATATCTGTATCTGGCTCAATTATCCTTCTTTATTCTTATTCTGATATCTGTATCTGGCTCAATTATCCTTCTTTATTCTTATTCTGATATATGTATCTGTTCCACCCCGTTTGTCTCCATTGCTATTATGTAGGTGCATGATTGTATCTCTTAAACAAGCACACATAAACAAGTATTTATAAATGTCAATCCTGATGTGTGGAAGCCAGTCGTGGACATTCAGTAGACTAGTAATGAGTTATAAAGAATAATGCCCTGAGATGAGGCATAACAGAAGAATGATGAGAACACCCTGGATGAATAACAAGAGAAATGAAGATATGTTGAGAGAAGTTACTTCACAAAGAGAATTGTTTACTAGCATAAGAAGAGGACAGTACGCCTTCGTAGGGCATGTCGTGAGTAGCCGAAAGCTGGGGTGCGTCGTGACAACAGGAAGGCTAGAGTGAAGAAGAGGCAGGGGAAGACCGAGAGAGAAAATGCTGGACAGTTTGACATCATGGCTGACATGGAGAAACATCAGCGTCAGAAATGATCGGCAGCACATGAGACAGACGACTATGCCAGACATGACCACCAATGTCTCACAGCGTGTACTGTAAGAAGAAAGATAACTGTGTTTAATTCCAAGCGAGCCTTGGATTCGAGTCTGAGGACAATGAAATAAATCAAACACCTAGGAGATATGACCAACTGAGGCCTGATCCCAGTCTTTTCGTGAGTGCTGTGCTCAATCATCACCTGTTTACACCTTGATCACGACAATGTTCATCCAATAATGCTTCGTTCCTGTGCCAGCGATTATCACTCGAAAAGCTGCTTTCTGCAGATGTCATGTTTCAGATCTTGTCTTGTACGTTTCGCTGCTTTCTGTACTTAGATAGGGGGAGTTGAGTTTTGCAATATAATCGCTTCGGATATGTTACTTTAGTACCGAGTCCGGATAGATATCTATAGACCAACCGCACTTCAATATATGCAAGCCGTTTTTAAGGCTTATAACAGTGTCCTAGGGTCTAAGTTTCGGGTAGATCATTCGATCTTGTTGTCGGGTATTTGCACCGATCTAAGTGGCGGGTATATCCTCATTTCTAACTGTCGGGTGGATACTCCGATCTAGGTGTTGGGTAGATCCTCGTTTCTATGTGTCGGGTAGATCCTCCTTTCTATGCGTCGGGTAGTCTCTCCGATCTAAGTGTCGGGTAGATCCTTCCACCTAAGTGTCGGTTAGACCCTCCGACCTATATGTTGGGTAAATACTCCCAGTTAAGTGTCGGATAGTCCCTCTGATCTTTGTTTCGGGTAGACCCTCCTATCTAATTGCTGGGTAGATCCTCCGATCTAAGTTCCGGGTACATACTCCTATCTATGTTCAGGGTACGTACACCTATTTAAGTGTCGGGTAGATCCTCCGATCTATGTGTCGGTTAGATCTTCCAATCTTTCTTTCGGGAAGACCCTCCTAACTAAATACTAATGTAATTCCACCTCTTTAAAAGATGACCCAATGTGTTTGACTTACCAAGTAAGATTTTTTCAATGTTGTCTGTCATAAATTCTCGAATGTCTTCCGATGTGTAACCCACGGCGATAAGGGCTGCGGTTAGAGCGCCTGCACTGCTGCCTGCAAGCCGCTTGATTTGAGACATGATATTGAGCTCCTCCAGACACTGCAGACACACAATCCAGAGATAGGGGAACTGCTTTGTAATTAACTGATTTAGTGCAAAACAACAGTAGGTGTGGACCAAACATGGTGCAATCAATTGAACACGTTTTATAATGTAAATTTCCGTTCACTGAGCATTGCAATTGCGATAGGTATCACGAAACAAAACAAATGACACAACGATCCTAGCATGGTGACATAGTGTCATTCTGTCCAAATAGGAGGTCATATTAGGCGATATATTTGGCGCATTTGAAATATTGTTATTTCTGTGTTATAACTGTGGAATGCGGACGAACAATGGACTGGCCTGATACATTAATGATTGAAAATAAGCAGGGCGATGGTACAAGTAAAGTGATGACTTTGAATATGCAGCACTGACAATAATGCAATAATAGGAAGTTAAAAGGGATGAAGCCAGGCAAGAAACTAAACAAGAGAGCAGAAAAGAATAGTTAACCAACATAGAGCTGGTGTTGTCAGTCGCTACGCGCTGAGAGAGATACTGAGGAAGGATTCCTGCACTTATAAACTGAATGGTACGATGTGCAGTGAGAATAATCTAACGACTAGCTAACTATAGGTGGAATATGATGACAGCTGAGAGGGTGAAATAGAGAGGTTTACTAACGCTGGAATTGATGACAACAGCACCGGAAATAATAGTCGGATAATTTAGGTACTTTGGCCATTCAAAAATACACATCATCATTATCATCCTGTGGTAAGTCGTGTGCAGAACTTCAACTCTTATAACAGTCGTTCCAAATGTATCTCTATCAGAAGCCACCTCAGTTTATGCCATGGTTACACTATCGCTTTGTCTACGTTGTGGTCATCTTCTTTATCGACTGCCCGATACACTTACCTCCATAATTATCTTTCCTATACTATCATGTCCCTTTTAAGTCTAATATATTTCAATGTCCTCGATTTTTGTTTTATTGATATCTATTTCATCGATCGGGTTCCCGTGCCAACCTTGGGCCTTGTTCACGTCGAACTGGAGTTTCGCTCTCTTTTGAGCTCGTCAGTAGTGCATATCCCTGAAGGGACCCGGGATCGCACTGGGGATCGCACCAGAGATATGCATTTCTGACGAGTTCAAACAAGAGCGAAACTCGAGTCTAATGCTTCCAATCTGACGTGGACAAGGTCCAAGGTTTGTACCGAAATATGATCAGCGTTGCCAGTAGTGGGTTGTACTCAATCTAAACACATCAAATCCCGAAACAACCAAATAAATGTATATAGTTCATTACCGAAATCTTTTTGATGAGAGTTGTTTGTTTTTATTTTCAGCTAATGAATTTATGAAGCTCTCCTGTGATGTTCATATTCATATGTGAGTTTCTCTTAATTTGTTAAATATCCAAATTTCACACCTGTATACCTCCACAGGAAATTCGCATGCTCTCAGTACCTGAATAATCTAGAATTGCTACAAACACCTTTCACAAACAACGATGTTTACTCACTTGGATTGCACCGCAATAAGCGAAAGCCTTGTTCCCCCCGCCTTCAAAGACCAGATTCTCAAAGGGGTAGTTATAGTCAGCCGGGTTCACACCCAGAGTCTTTCTGTCCGTCTCGTCCCAGAGAGACATGGCTCGGTCGTGACGGGAGCAGCTCGTATCCAGCCCTAGAGGTAGCATGCAATCATATGGGTGTAAGGCTACATTAACAATATCAACTACACAAATGTACTGTATGTAAGCCGGCTGTGTGGCGAAGGGGTTGCGAATGCGATTAGATATTTCGCACACCGCGTTCCAAACACAGCTGCCGGAGATTTGGGAGTAGACAGCCTTGCGTTAGTTCCCAAATGAGTGCCGAGCCTTCAGAAAGCAATGGCATATTACTGAACATAAACTTGCCAAGAAATCACAGTTAAAAATGCTGTGGTTGACTACTACTATTATCAGATTTTCTCACCGTGTCTCCTATTTAAGCCACGGTCTTTTCCTTATATCTTGATTACCTGTTTGACTCTCACTCCCCCCCCCCCCCCCCCTCTCTCTCTCTCTCTCTCTCATCTCCTCTCTCTCTCTCTCTCTCTCTCTCTCTCTTACACTATTGATGAACGAAAGATGATTGATTGGAAGGGCCGAATGTAAGACGGGCCTGCGTGCCCAATTTGTTACCCTTTGAAAATAAAGTCCATTCGTTCGTTAGTTCGTTCTCTCTCTCTCTCTCTCTCTCTCTCTCTCTCTCTCTCTCTCTCTCTCTCTCTCTCTCTCTCTCTCTCTCTCTCTCTCTTTCTCTTTCTCTCTCAGCTACACATTAGTGATTATATCATGTTATTTTATTCCTTCTATTCTGCAGAATTATATTCGCCGGTCTACCTGGCGAAGGTGTTAAGGACGTTGTTGGTACTCCCATATACCCACGTCGGAAACACAGCTGCGAAGATATTCGCAGCGGATCGCGTCGCACTGGTTACTTAAGGAGGTATGTCAGCCGGTCGTTCAGAAAGCAATGGCAAACTACTGAACTTAAAACTTGACAAGACATCAACAGCAGCTGAAAATTACTGGTGTTAACTACAATGTCCTGTAAAGGATATGCGAAAGAAAACAAAATTCTGCACAAGAACTAGATAATGGATGTTTGCTTTTCTGTGAAAGACAAGATAGAAACCAGGTTGAGACATAGCTTTGGGGTATCTGACTATTCTCCCAGCTAGGGAAGACAGTGGTGGCAAGAAAGGAGAATGAACACCTCTACCTCATTATTATAATCTATTTAATGTGAGATCCCTAACTAAATCGCCTTTATAGCAGCATTAAGATTTATATTTTCTTCAACATTTATATTAAAATAAATAGACTATCCCCAATAAAGCTACTTAGAAAGCGCGGTTATGTCGGTTATACTGCCAAACAGTCTATGCACTCACGAATCAATGGCACAGATGTGACGAGCATGTCACTTTTGAGTACAGTATTATGGCAGTAAATATACTGATAAATAGTACACCTCTTAAACACGTTATGCAATTTAAATATCTAGGCTGTATTATCACAGAAGAGCACCTGTTTTATATCGACGAGTTCAACATGCAGCAAGTTTAATTTGAACATAAATACAACCAAAATTGATGTAATGCAAGATAGCAGATCTCCTAGTCCGTATAATTATACACCCCTAAATAAGTTACAGAATATGAATATCTAGGAAGCATGGTCTTATAAGGCTCCAGAATTGACATAGAAAGCAGATGTCACATAGCAAATGCTGTTATATATCAACTGTCGCCCATACTAAAATATCAAAATATACTTATGTCCACAAAACGATAGATAAACAATAGCATATTCACACTAACTCTATGCTACAAATGTTAAATTTGGACATTATCCAAATCACACTTACGCAAAGTCAACACCCGCGATATGAGATACTTGAGGAGAGCTGCCAAGTTAGCAATTCAAGACAAAGTAAGAAATTATGTTACCAGACACACAGTGGGATCAAAACCTTGTATCATATATATTGAATGGCAGAAAATAAAATAGTTCAGTCATCTCGTTAGAATGCAACACCATCAGTTATCCGCAGTGGCGCTACATCAAACAAAATTTGATACTAGAGCAAGAGGATCCTCGAGGGGAAAAAATGGATTGACGATATCAAAGATCTTGTACAATCACACCGAATGACACTATCCAGTGCCACCCATCGGGAGTTGAAACTTCAACTATTCCTCCCCACGACACTTGTCGGCAAAAGTGGAAGATGATGATGATGATGATGATGATGATGATGATGATGATGATGGTGATGATGATGATGATGATGATGATTACGATAGCGGACCTGGTTCAATGATCGGTTTAAGAAGTTCCTCCCGCTTGGTACGACGTTAATGTTAAACACGCCTCGTGGAACGTGTATCAAGGAGGCAGAAGCTGAGCACTAACGGCATATTACCTGCAGTGTTGTAGCAATAATCACTATATACCAGGCCCTTAGCATTATCTCGCATTCATCACAGCCCCACGTAGAACGCCCAATCCTTCGCCAATTTCCCCGCTGTATGATGTTCCTGTCACGTGTTCCATTAACATCGTGTGGCTACTCGCACTACCGGCTTAGTGGAGAAGTGGTTACGAATACAATTCGCAAATGCGCACACCGTAGTCGAAACACAGCTGCTGGCGATTAGGAAGCAGACTGTCTCGCGTTAGTTTCCCTACAAAGGCATGAGTCTGATCGTTCAGAAAGCAATGGCAAACTACTGAATGTAAACTTGCCGAGAAATCATAAAAAACGCTGGCGTTGACTGCCACATCCTGTAAAGGATATGCGACCAACTACTGCCACTGTGTTAGACCCTGCCTAAAGACAACGTTTTCCCTCACTATTCACTTCATGTTCAGTTCAGCTCAGTTTGGTACAAATTACCATCATTGCACTCCAGACACGCTCAAATGTGATCTGGTCGCATTCTGTGTAAAGCTGTCAAGGTTCCATAGCCAACTCGACCCCCACCCCCACCCCTCCCCCACCCCCGTCCTCCTTTCTCTCTCCCTTTCCCAATTCTGATTAACGAGCCTGCTTGCACACTTAGTGCACTGCTCCTTCCGTCCAGACGCCAGCGTATTCAGATTTAAAAAAGTCTTCGTTTCGGCCGACTTCTCTATGAGCGTCCATGATGTCGATACTATTCACTGGCTGAGCTGTTGATATCGTGCCAGTACCTGTCGGCCTATCCGCGCTTTCGT
>JACEFZ010008367.1:137500-212500 GCA_014155875.1 Cepaea nemoralis
CTAAACATGTAATACGCAGTTTTTGTCTTCCACAATATTAGTGTCCCGTAACTGATTCAGTGCCAAACATATATCAACCAAACATAGTACACTATCAAATGAACAAGTATAATGTGAATGTCTGTTCACTGAGCACTGAAATTGCAGAAGATACCATGAAAAAAAACAAGAAATAACACAATGGCCTTAATATGGTGATATTTCATCCTTCTGTCCCAATGGGAGATCACATTTTGCAATATATTATCCTTCTGTAAGAAATCATTTAATACACTTGTTTTATTGTCTTCAATGTCGTTGTCTAAAGACTTGTCGCCGCAAAGTCTTCTCTAGTTTATTATTCTATTCTTATAAAGAAGCAAATGAAAACCGTCTACCGAGTAGACAGTCAAACATTTCTGAGTACTTTATGAGAAGAAATAAACTAGAGAACTCGGTGACAACTAGCACAATGGAGAGGAAAATAAAAGAGAAAGGCGGAGAAGTAATGTCTGGATGGCCTGGCTACATGGCATGGTAGAGACAAGAACACAGAGCTGATCTACGACGCTGGTGACGTTGTGAGATGGCGAAACAGGACCTCACACGTTTATCGATATAGCACATGATGATGATAATAATAATTCTTTTAAAGCGGGAATCCCACATCACGTGACTTTCCTGTTGTCCTGTGTAATCTCAAGGCTTTGTCGTTTATTGCATGCTATATATGTATTGCGACAATTGTTATATGAGCGCTAGATTTACTTAATGAATAAGTAACTGAATGCGTGCTCTAGCCGAGCTGTAAATAGACAGTGGCGATAACAGAAAAATACCTTTCCTGAATACAAAAGAAACCAAAAGAAGCAATATTCTTCACAGACAAAACCATTCTTCAGCCTAAAATTAAAATCAGCACTGAATGCATTGAAAATGTCACCTTTGAATACCATTATTTACCAACAATGCGACTATTTCAAAGAAGTTACAGGAAGACTGATTCAAGCAATGAAACGCAAGTTAACGGTGTTAGGGGAATTTTTATTACAAAACAGCAATACAATAAAGGTTCTTCTTCTTCTTCTTCAGCGTTCCGAGCCATTGAGGTTCTTTGCTGCAAATACAATCTGTCTCCATTCGTCTCTCTGGTGGACCTTCTCTTGCCAGTCGTTGATTCCAAGTGCTTGTAGGTCTGTATGTATATTATCTCTCCACCGCCTTCTTGGTCTACCTCGGGGTCTACGGTCATTTATTTCCTGAGTGTAAGCGAGTTTTGTTTCCCTATTATCTTCCATTCTTTCTATATGCCCCAGCCATTGTAGTCTATTAGCCTTCATGATACCAGTGATTAGCGGGGACTTAAACAAATCATAAATGTCTTTGTTACTTCTTCTTTTCCACTCTCCACTTTGTGCATCCCTAATGGGTCCAAAGATGCGTCTTAAAATTTTGTTCTCAAAGGTTTGTAACAAGGCTTCGTCTCCTTTCGTTGTACTCCAGGTTTCAGAGCCATACAGCACAACTGGTCTGATCAGTGTTTTGTATATTGTGATTTTGGTGTTACGAGATAGCGCCTTTGATTTTAGTAGATGTTGTAGTGCATAGTATATCTTATTTCCAGAGTTGATTCTAGTTTGTATTTCTTCCCTTATGATGTTGGAGCAGTTGAAGATTGTACCCAGGTATTTGTATGTTTCCGTTCTTTTAATGGTCATATTATCTATTTGTATGTGGCCAGAGTTTTTAGCCATTCCGTCTCTTGAAATTACCATATATTCTGTCTTATCTTGGTTGATAACCAGCCCCATCTGTTGGGCTTTTTCCTTTAAGTGAGTCAATATTTCTAATGTCTTTTGTTCACTTTGCCCTATAATATCTATATCATCTGCATAACCAAGCAGCTTGGATGTTCCTCCAATATCACATTCCTCCTTTACCTTCCTTACAACTTTCTCTAGAGCCAGATTGAAGAGTAGCGGCGATAGTGCATCACCCTGTTTCAAGCCAGATGTTATTTGGAAGGGGTCTGATTTCCTGCCTTTATATGTTACTATATTATAAGTATCTTCCATGCATAGTTTAGTCATGTTAATTAACTTCCTTGGTATTCCAAATTCCTGCATAACATTCCATAGACTATTCCTATGGACACTATCATAAGCCTTTTTAAAATCCACAAAAATGTTATGGAGATCTCTTTTATATTCCCAATGTTTCTCGGCTATTTGTCGTAAGATAAATATCTGATCTATTGTTGATCTGTTTTGTCTGAAACCCGCCTGGTAGTCACCTAATATGTCTTCTGAATATGGTTTTAGTCTATTTAGTAATACTGCGGATAGTATCTTATAGCTTGTGGACAGTAGTGATATTCCTCTATAATTTCCACATTGGAACTTATCTCCTTTCTTAAAGATAGGTATCAATAATGACTCTTTCCAGTCATGGGGTAATTCTTCTGTCCTCCAGATTTTTATTATTAGTTCGTATAGCTTTAGATGTAATGCATGGCCACCTGCCTTTATAAATTCAGCAGCAATTCCATCAGTCCCAGTTGCCTTATTGTTTTTAAGTCGTGTGATTACATATAGGATTTCTTCAAATGTAGGTTCTTCAATTTGTGGTTCGCATGTTAGAACCTCTTCCTGTGGGAAAATGTTACTTGGAGCTTCACAATTTAGTAATTCAATAAAATATTCTTTCCATGTGTTGCACATTTCCTCATTGGTATTTATCATATTCCCATTTTTGTCTTTTAAACCATATGTGTTTTGTTGGTGCCCTCGTTTCATTGACTTCAGTACTTTAAAAAATTTTCTGGATTCATTTTTCTGGTGATTAGTTTCCATATCTTTGATTATATTACTCATATATTCTCGCTTCTGCTGTCTGACTATTTTTGTAGCCTCTTTACATTCATTTCTATAATGCTCTTCCTTTTGGATGTTATTGATGTCATTTAACCATACATGTCTGGCATTCTTCTTCCTAGTGACTGCTTCTTCACATTTTTGATTGAACCATCTGTTCTTTCTATGCGTGGTTAACACACCGAGACATTCTTCTGCGGTAGATTGAATTGTATTCTTGATGTTCAACCAAGTTTGGTCAACGCTTTCCTCCAAAGGGTTTTGCAAAGTTTCAAGTTTACATTTTATTTCATCTGTAAATTTCTCTTTGACTGTAATGTCTTGTAGTTTTTCTTTGTTATATGTTGGGTGTAATCTTTGTAATTTAGTATAGAAAGCTCTCTTAAGTTTTATTTTAAATTTTGCTCCAACGAGGAAATGGTCACTGTGGCACTCAGCTCCTCTATAACTTCTGACTTGCTGTATGTTTGATGCATTTCTGTTGTTAATTAAAATGTGATCTATTTGATTATAGGTTCTCTTGTCACATGATTTCCAAGTTTGTTTGTGTATATCCTTTCTTTGTAGTCTGGTACTGCTAATCTGCAGTCCTTTGGCTTCTGCCAGGTTGATGACTCTCCATCCATTATCATTTGAAGTTGTATGTAGGCTTTCCATACCGGCCACTTTTTTATTAGTTTGCTCTCTACCTATTTTTGCATTGAAGTCTCCCAGCACAATCAGGATGTCCTGTTTGGGGGTTTCTTCTATGACATCTTCCAGATCATTATAAAAGTCTTCTTTAATATCATCTTCTTTCTCTTCAGTAGGTGCATGTACATTAATCATCGTTATATTTTTCCATTTACCTTTTATTCGTAATTTACTAATCCTGTCATTAAAAGCTTTAAAGTTTAAAACGTTCCCCCATAACTCTTTTTTGATGACAAATCCTGTTCCTAATTCATGTTTATTTTGGGTGTTTCCTCCATATATTATAATCATTCCATTTTGCTCTAAAGTACCCTCTCCTGGCCACCTTATTTCTTGAATTGCTGTGATATCCATTTGATATTCAACCAGCTCCCGGGTTAGTTCTTCGGCCGCTCCAGCTCGATATAGTGTCCGTACATTCCATGTTCCAAATCTCAAAAGTCCTTTAACGTTCCAAGGCCGTTGTCCAGATAAGTCAGTCCGATATCGAGGCTCATGTATTTGTTTCGTAACAAAGAAAGGTTTTTACAAAGGTGGGGATGTTAAGCCCACGCTTCAACCCCCAACCTGGAGGACCAGGGTGTTTCTCTTTGTCTGTTCTCTACCCTTTGACCTGTCCGGCTTGGGAGGCCCTGCTGGTAGCTACGCTACCGCCGGCATAGCTCTCAGGGTCATTGAGAAACTCAAGCTCCCCCACCACGACAAGGTGGAAACACCATCGGGGGAGACAATAAAGGTTAACTTATTGAAAATATGCATCTATTATTAATCCTACGAAGTGTAGACTGTGATGCAGATCATCAGTTGTTAGAAGCAGATGTGAAAGTAAAACTTAAAAAAGATTACCGGAGGACAATGGCCACTTCGTTTTGATCTTATAAGAATATCAGACGCATACAACGTAGAAGTGAAGAATCGTTTTGGGGTCTTGATGTCTATATAGGAGGAAATGACACCTGATGAATTGACAGTACACGCAAGAGATATTTTGATAACAGCAGTCAAAGATTTAATTCCGACCAAGAATAAGCAACATTAGTCATGGATTATATCAGACACGTTAGAATTAATAAAACAACGAAAGGGACTGAAACAGACAGGAGGTGAAACCGATAACCGGAAGAAATATAAATCTTTAACACGAGAAATAAGAAAGAACGCAAGAAAGGACAAAACCAGTATATACAAGATGTACTAGAATACAGCAATATCATAAGAATGGAAGAGATTACGAAATATTTAAAGAAATGTTCGACCTCAATTAAATGTAATCTGTGACACGTTGGGAAATATCCTAATATAATCTAGAAAAACCATAGAAAGATCCAGGGAATACTGCAGTGGAATGTATGATAAGAATGACTGTGAGGATATGAATGAGATACATGAACCAATGACAGCAGAGACAGAACATGAACCCTCATTAGATGAAATTGTATGAAGAACATGAAGAAAGGTAAATCACAAGGATGTGCTTCGATACCAGCTGAACTAATTAAAGAAGGAGGAGAAGAAAGCATACAAATTTATCACTCATTATGTAAAAAGATACGGGAATATGGTATGGCCAAAAGATTGGAAGAGGACTATTTTCATTCCAATACCAAAAAAAGGGCAACATGAAATTATGCACCAACTATATAATCCCTGATCAGTCATGCAAGTAAAATTCTGGTAAAACGCATCATGGGAAGACTTCGTAAGAAAATAGAAAAGAGATTAACGTGGTTCAAGCTGGATTTAGAAAGCAAGAGGGATAAGAGATCATATACGCAGAGAATTTAATGTACACCTATTCACACGTTTTGTGGGTTATTAAAAGGCATTTACTGTGTACAACATCAGGAACTTTTAGAAATCACGAAAACATGGGCTCTCCATCACATGTAGTAAAACTCATAAAAATGATCTATCTATACCAACAAGCAGCGGTCAGAATAGATGGCGAGACATCAGATTGGGTTGACATCAAGCAAGGAGCCCGTCAGCGCTGTGTGCTGTTCCAAAATTTGTATAACCTGTACGCCGAAAATATAATGAGAAATGTCAGTGATGGTATAACAAAGGAGCAATATGATGCCCTAAATATCGGTGGTCATGACATACCAGAGATTCGATATGCTGATGATACAATATTACTATCAACATCACAGGATGGTATAGAAAATCTAATAACCTTAACCCAATTTAATATTGAACATGAAAACCTATATCTTAACATAGCAAACACATAGATACTGCACACGGATAAAACTAATAAGGAGAAAGAAATATATGTTAATGAGGGAAAATTGCAGGTGGTGGTAAATTTCGAATATCTTGGGTCATTAATTACAATAGACTAACAGTGCGAACAAATGTTTAAGTATATAAAGCTTGTGTTGTCAGCACACTACTCCAATGGTCTGAATTCTAGAGGGTACTCATGACAGGAAAGAAAGTTGAATTCCTTCCACATGAGATGTCTGAGATGTATCCTGGGCATATCATGTAAAGACCATATAGCAAAGAATTACGTGATTGAAAGAGTGGATATTATAGCAGTACACTCTTTCCTCAAGGAGAGACGCCTTCGGTGGCAGGGTCATGTATCTCGAATGGAGGATAAACGTATTCCCAAATATTCCTAGACCAGGGGTGGGCAAACTTTTTGTACGTAGAGCCGCATTGACAAAAGTAAAGCTATTGGCGGGCCGCATGTATGTATATATATATATATATATATATATATATATATATATATATATATATATATATATATATATATATATATATATATATATATTGTATAAAATGTCCATTTTGCTTACAGCAACCTATCACAATAAGTAATTATTAATTGTTTATAGGTTATTAAGCAGTATAAATAAATAATGATTGCAATGTTATTTTACTTATATACTTATACATTATATTTGACAATATGGACAAAAACTTTTACTAATTTGTTAACAAGATTTTACAACATGTTATTATAACAAGTATTCTTTATTATCTATCAATGGCTTTAATTTAGACACAAACCGACTACACTGTCACTATAATTGTTGATTTCTAATGAGATGTATGTAACTGCTTGCACTTTTTGACAATATTCTTGAAATCTGGAGCAAGTTTACTTGTTGAAATTCGCATGACAGCATGCAAGTTGCAGTCCGACAATAAAGACCTACTCTTAGATTTGTTGATCTTCAAGGAAGAGAATGCTTGTTCGCAAATGTATGTTGATCCAAACAATGATAAAAGTTTAGCTGCAAAGTTTTTCAAGTTGGGAAATGATTCTTGTGATAAAGATCCATAGAAATCCAGCAAACCATCTGACTTGAATTTCTCTTTCAGGTCATGATCTGCTTCTAAGTCAAGCAGCTCCAACTGTATATCCTCTGTGGCTGTATCAGCTTCTGCACTGAAAGGGGAACTGAGAATATTGAACTGTGGCTCTACGTTCTTGAAATCTTGGAATCTTCATCCAAATTCTTCAATCAGTGCACCTAATTGGGCTTTGTACTTCTCAGTCATTTCACAAGAAATGGTTTCTTGTTTCAGCAAAGGGAAGTGACAAAATCATTTTCACCTGCTTGTCTGTAGTACAGTGAGAGTTTTGCATGAAATTAGTTTACATGTACATACAATTTATGTGCGAACACACCATTGCCCTGAAGTTTGTCAATTCAGTTCATTTAACCTTTCCATAATTTCAATGGCAAACATAAAGTTCAACTTCCACTCTTTATTGACAATATTAGTATTAAAGTTACATTCAATGCCCTTCATCTCTAGGAACATTACTATTTCTTCTCTGAGTTCCCACACTCGCCTCAACACCTTGCCGAGACTAAGCCATCGAACACTGGTGTGGTACAGGACATCGGATTGTTCAGTGTCCAAATCGTCAAGTAATGCCTTGAACTGTATGTGATTAAGGCCTCTTGATCTGATGAGGTTGATGACACTGACAACTGGGTCAATAACATGCTTGATATTCAAAACAGTTTTTCACAGACTTTCTTGATGAATCACACAGTGAAGTGGTAATAATGTGTGGTCTGGATATTCTGCTTTAATCTTATCACTTATCAACTTTACCAGACCTACATTTTTTCAAGTCAAATCACGAGCTCCGTCAGTTCTAACACTTTCCATCTTGTTCCGAACTAGCCCAGTTCTTTCAATACAGTTAGTAAAAGCACTGAATATATCATGGCCTTTGGTTGTGTCTTTGAGTGACTCAACACTCAATAACTCGTCAGTGAGTTTGAAAGAAGTGTTTATTCCACGTATACATATCAGTAATTGGGCAGTATCATGTACATCGGTACTCTCATCCAATGCAAGAGACTACCACAAAACTTGCTTACTTGTATCTTGAAGTGTATGCATAACATTGTCACTTATCTTATCAACACGTCTGACCACAGTTCTCCTGGATAAAGTAATGTTGTCAGATGTGTTTATTTTTTTTTTGTTTTTTTTTGGTGTGTGTTCTGGACACATAATATTTTCTGCTTCTAGCAAACATTCCTTGATGAACTCGCCATCAGAAAATGGCTTGTTCTGTTTTACAATACTGTGTGACAGCACAAGACTAGCTTCAGTTGCAGCATCTTGAATTCAAGACTGTTTAGTGAAAACAGTTTGCTGTTTCTCCAAAATTTTTCACCAACTCAAGGCATTTCCTTTCCCTCCCTTCGGTTGTTAAATTGTATCCGAAATCGGAATATTTTGTTTGATAATGTCTTTTTTAAATTGTACTCCTTGAAGACAGCCACTGACTCACGACACAGCAAGCAAACTGATTTGCTACCAACTTTTATAAAACAGTACTTAGCTGTCCATTCATAATTAAAAACACGGCATTCATCTTCAATCTTACGTTTGTTATTGACACTCATTTTTTAAATAAACATTGAACAGTTAGAACTGTACAAAACTTTAAAACGGAAATGAAACAAAACCTACTCTCGGCTGTGTGTGAAAATAAAATATTCGGAAAACAAGTAGTAACCTCAGAATAAATTTCAGAAATATATCAAGACTACTACAACAAATAAATTAATTTGAACATTGTAAATGTGGAAATAATTTTAAACAACAAAAGACTTTTAAATTTAATATTTTCTTGCAAAATAAATAATTTTATTCACCGGAGAAATATCTGTTTTTCATAAAAATCATCCTCATTAAATGTTTCATGTCGATAAATATTTCTCTATATAAAAATCGATAAATTCGCATTTTAACATAACATGGTTCCAAATGTTGCTGTATGTAGCCAGGGGCCGGGTTGGGGTGAGCCCCCAACATAGCGTAAATACCCTATTGGCTCGTGCATTCATCACCTATGCAGCAGAAGTCCAACTTCTGGTCTTCTCGTGGCGGAACTGTTTTAACTAACAGAAGAAGGGGCGACGGCGAGTCACTGGCGCCGAGAAATATACAGAACGCTTTAGATGTGTATGCTCGTGTATGCATGCGCAGACATGTGTGTGCGTGCCTACACACCTAAACTCGAGTAAGACCACAGCCTGCTCTAGCAAAGGAAAGGTGCTGAATAAAGAGGCAACCAGCCAGGAGGCGCACCACAGAAATCAGGATGCCACCAATCACGCGCAATGAAATATTTCGACTCCGGCTAAATGTTACGGTGCTCGCCCTACTTTGGACCCCCAGGCAGGTGCAGTGCCGGCCATATGCCTCGTAAGAGTCCAACCACAACTACTGGAGGTCCTTCTCAGATGTCCTGTGGAGCCAAGGAACCAGAGAATAGAGCGTCTGGCCATACCAAACAAAGACTAAAACTAATGCACTGGAATGCGGAGGGATTCAGCAACAAAACAATAGAACTAGAAAACATCTTGGACCAAGAAAAGGTAAGCGTATGTTGCTTGCAAGAAACTCACCTCAACGAAAACGAAATGATGTCTTGGAAATTGCCAGTATTAAGGACACTACTTTCTGAACTTAGCAGCCAGCATAAGGTCACCATACAGTGGATACCATCGCACTGTGGAGAACCCGGAAACAACAGAACTGATCGATTGGCTAAGGAAGGAGCCAAAAGAAGAACAGCCTGATGTGCCCGTTACCACCAATAGAAAAGAATGAGCATATCAGTCAGAAAGCCACCAAAACCTGCTCAAGACGACTACCACGTTATGGACAGACCAGAACAAGTCATTATTCTGCTCCTCAGAACAGGACACAATAGATTGCGCAACCACATATATACAAGATTCAAGATTGGTGAATCAGCCATATGCACGTGTAGATTATCGTCGCAGACAGCAGAGCACATACTCAAAGACTGCCCAAATTACAACATGTCTAGGCTAACCTTCTGGCCATGGGAGACGACAGTGGAAGATAAACTCTATGGACTGCTGACTGAACTAAAAGGGACAGTTAAATTCACACAAGAGGCAACATTGCAGTTATAGTATTTAAGGCGAACTAAAGAAGAAGAAGAAGAAGAAGAAGAAGAAGCATTACATTACGAAGGCAAAGGACTGTTTACAAAAATTGATAATTAGAAAGAAATCTTATCAAAAATGTTGAAATAATCATAACGGTACATGAAATTCTTTAAAATTCAACAAAATAACTTAAAAATTAAGTAAAAATGTTTATTCCTAAATGCCCTCGCGGGCCGCATAAAATCAGGTGGCGGGCCGCATGCGGCCCTCGGGCCGTAGTTTGCCCACCCCTGTCCTAGACGAATAACTAGTCACAGGGAAGAGGCCAACCGGAAGACCCCCAAATACGATATAAGGCTGCGTGTAAACAAGATATGAAAACCCTTGACATATGTACATTGTCGGATTTTTTGGGGACAGTCTCAAAGAGATAGAGGACAATCAAGTTCCTCGTTCCCAATGTGATCCTGCCCGTTCTAATTAAGTTAACCTTTAATGTCTCAGTGCTTGAGTCCATAAATAGAGTCTCGGAGAGCCAAGGAATACATCAAGGAAACCAAATGAAAAGTTTTCCCTTGCAACCAACAATATCCTATTGATGGTTCCTTGCCTCTCCTCTCTCAGTTAATTAATTATTGTCTAGGGTTTGTTTTAAATAAATAACTTAACTACGACAAGAAAAACACCCAATAGATTTCATAATCTCATTTTTTATGATTTAGTACACATAAATTGGGTAATTAATCATTACATTTAAAAAAAGAAAACCCACAATCCAATTCAATACTAAAAGGTCATTTACATATATATCTATAACTATACATGTATCATTGATGTGCCAAATATAATATCAACATCACCAGCTATATATATATGTCGTTCAATTACATTTACTGCTCATCTTCGACTGGCATATGTGTAATCTGAAAAAACGAACTGTATACACTCCGGTTTCTCCACTTCCAGATTTGTGGATCCCTGCAGCTAGCAGTCAATGACAATGTCTATGTTACTTTTTCTTAGTGTTGATCTGGTCCAGGTCCGAGCAGAATATTGGCTCTAGTTCTCCCGTTTCAGGTTCAAGGATAAATTATCTATGTTACCTGTCCTACATGGGTAGAGAAAAATCTTGCAGGTGAATAGCTTTCTACACTACTCTGGCAAAGGGCATCACTCAAACTAGGTGCTTCACTCTGTCAGGTTCTTCACTAAACAAGGTACTTCACTCAATAGTCAGGTCTGGATCTAGATGGATCTAGCCACTACCTGAAATTCCAGCATCAAACATATATCTACTGATATCATCAACATGAACATAAGAAATGGTACGATGTACACTTTCAAGAAAAAAACTAGTAAAATCAATAAAGAGAATTTTGATCATAGGGAAATATAAACAGTGGAGGAAGGGAGTAGTTACTAAGGGGGCTTTGGGGTCACAACAAGTCGGGACACCACAGGATCGCCAAAACAACAGCCCCCTAGGGATCCAACCCCCGGGGCCCCGCCCCCCTAGGCCCCGGGGTGCACACCAAGCGGTGAACCGTCCCGGAGCGCTACTTAGAGATATAGTGTGTATGAGGTACACACCATGGACACACATCAGTGGTTAAAAGCGAATCCAACACGGCAGCGTATGTATTGTTGGAGGAATACTGATGGAGAGTGGACCCACTACCACCCCCCAGGGGTTTGGTGCAACTACCAAAGATTTGAAGCGTCGCGCAGGGGACGTCGTCGTATTATAATGCACCACCGCAAGTGAATTAGAGCTACAACCTCCCAGGGTATATCAAGATGAATGGTTGTGAGTGGCCCAAACTCGGCACAGAGCTGCGCTGCGGTCGGTCATTGTATTGGTCTTTTCTGTTCAAGGCACAATAGCACAAGCGAAGCGGGGTGTGACCATAGAAGAGTGTATATTCTGTGAGAGGGGGGTTAAGCGCCCTTATGAGATGTGTGAGCGTTGTACAGCTAGACGTCTTCCATAGGATGATTAGGAAGTTTGAGAGGAAGACCGACATCAAGCTGCTTCCATATAGAGGTATGAAACTGGATGGTGTTTCAGAGACATGCCTACTTGCCAATGGTTCAAGAGTCCCACAACATTTTGTGGAAAGCCCTCAAGACGACGCTTTTGCGACTATCATCTCCGGATCATCCGACGCCAAGGCAGAAGAATAAGTGGGGGAACTATAATCATTCATACTCCTTGGGGTTGGAGGTCCTTAGGAGTTCCACCAGACTGTTTGGAAACAATCGCTGAGGAGGATGTGTAGAACGGGTGAATGTCTAGCCTGTCAATTTGAAGCTGACTGGGATAGTGAATCGTGGAGCAGTGATGTATCGGTGGCTGCACGATGTATGGTTCTGCAACATACACAGCACCCTTTTCGCTCTGGATAAATCCAAACTTGCGCGCCAGTCAACACACTTCCGCTTAAAACGATCACGCCGGATGTAGCGTGACTGAACGGAGCAAGCGTGATCGTTTTGTTTCTGCGTGACAAGTTTTATGAGCCGCGCGAGCGGGACAATTTTTTCTCGGTAAGAAAATTGCGCGGCCCAGAGCGGAGTTCAGAATTAGAGACTAGCGACTCAAACTTAAAATGAAGAATTGTAAGTGGCTTGTGCAAGAAGGGGCCTCGATCCGGTGCGATCGCAGGTGCCGCGGCGAGTTCTGCTACAAACACCTCCAACTACTTAAAAAGGGTAGGAATGTGTTTGGGTGCACTATCTGTAATACGGTAGTACAGCAACCGTTCGATATGTGCCACACTTGTGACAGTGAACTAGCTGAGCGCTATGTGGCTCTGACAAGAGATTTGCCAGTAGACGACCCCTTGGAGAAATTCATCGAGGTGAAAGAGGCTATGAAAAAAGAGCGCGCTATCTAGCGAGCTATTTGGCAGGCGGGCTTCTGACTGGTGGGGTGAAGTCAGTAAGCTCTTTTTTCTGGTGCAAGTCGGCAGAAACTTTGCGTCGAATTTCAGCCTGCTGTTGTCGAAATTTCACTGATTCATTCAGAATTAATTTAAATTCCGCATCAGAAATTTCCTGGTCCTGCAAGGCCGCCGAGACAAGATCGGAGATTATTGAAAGTTTCGATTCAACCAAAATCCTGATTTCATCATGCTTCTTGGCTTTAAGTGCGCATCTGCGGGTCACCAACTTGCCGGCCGCCCCCAATAGCCCACATACGAGAGCACCTATCTCTAGGCCAAAGACGACTGGGACTGCAATGGCGGTTGACAGAAGTCCCACACTCACCGTAAGCAGTGCTGTATCAATCCCATCCAAGACATTCACAACCTGGTGGTACTTCTTATACAACAGAGACCGTTTTTCATGCTCAGCCTCCAAACTCTTCTGTAGTCTAGTGATCTCTTGAAGACGAAAGGTCTGGTCGGGCGCCATTGTATAGTAGTGCGCCTATATATTCAATTCGTGGTTATACGTTTTGAATCCTCATCAGTGACAGGGTTGTTGGTATACAAAAGTTTTATAAGATGAATCCATGGTGACACCTTAACTTCTCTCAAATTGATGGTATCAACACCCCTAGCATCCTTAAGTATGTTTACTGCAATTCGGTCATCAGTAACTTCCACTTTTCCACCGAAAGTAATAATAACCCAACCCACCGCCTCGCGAGCTAGAGATTTTACTTGAAGGCCTGGCATAACATCCCCCCAATTTGTAAAAGGCCCATCCTTAAGAAGGAGCTTGATATATAGTTTGCTCCCTGGGATAGGACGATCGATATATTCAGGCCGGGGCCGGCTGTTCACCTCCAAACTAAGGGTGTAAACCTTATCATCACCTTTAAGGTAGAACTGGCCTGTCTCATAGCCTACATATACCCCATCAGCGAAGTTAAGTATGCATGGTAGTACTCCCATATTTGAAAGGTAAATGGGTTTATTATTTGACCACCCAAGATAGGGATTTTGTACCACAAACCACAACGGCCAGTCAGAGGCACCGAATCGACCTTCCAAATAATTTTTTGTATTGGTCCAGTACCCCATAACTCTAGTCTGTTCATCTTTCAGCGCAGCCCTATGTTGCGCATCAACATATTTTTTAGTGGCCACATCTTGCTCCCCCACCGGTTCAGCGACATTGGTGATTCTATGGGTGCCCATATTGAGTTCCTCTGTCAGCGTTCCACGTTTAGAGAGCCGCTCCGTAAAACCACGCGTAGCGGCATCACTAGGTCCCGAAGGCTCCCCCACATTAGTGAGGCGAAACCCACCCATGGATAGTGTACCTTGCATAGTGTCCCCATACTTGCTCACGAGCCCAGCTCGGCTGAGCTGGACAACTGTACCTCCGTTGCACTTTCCAACAGACATGGTCTATACCATACGCAGTATTATGTCTTCAAATTGCTGCCCGCCCGCCAGCCCACGAAGCACATGAAGACATAAATGACCACAGATCACATCGTCTGCTCTCTGCAACTGAAAAGTTTGGGTGCGCACGGGGCACCCTAGATAATCCAGGATCTCCTGGGGTGGGTCAAGCCCGAAACTATCGAAGTAAACTGCCATAGGCCCCGCCTTGTAATAAGCCACCCAGTGGGTCCCCTCACCCTCTGACGAGTCTAGATTGACAATCCCACATTCCGGGCTGTGTAGAGCTGCGGGAAGACCATCGCGCATAAACACACCGCGGAAGTGGGGTATATCCTTAGCCGCCTTCTCAATATCAAAGTTGCTTAATGCTTCTTTTTTTTCATCCCCTTACCACCTCTAGCCAGGTACACACCCTTACCCCCCACCCCAGCATGTCCCTAAGACCAGGTTGGTTGGCCAACACCAACTTCAAAATATCCTCTCCTAAACCCCCCAGCTGAGGCCGCCCGGCCAACTTCATAACATCCTCCCCTAAACCCTGACCCTTCCTCGGGCGGCCAAACTGCTCAATACTGCGAGACACACCACCCACTTCACGCATCACCCTACCCAGAAGGTCATCCCCAAAACCCCGACCCTCCATAGCCCGGTTATGACGAGCCTGATCAACTGCCTGTGCCACACCAGCAGCTCCACCCATCAAGCCCCCCAAGCCACCCAGCCAGGGGAGCGCCTTAGCCAAGAGAGGGAGCACAGCCCCCAAGGCGGGGAAAAACCCACCCACCTTAACCATCTTTTTGATCTGGCTCTTCGAGAAGACCAGCTCAGCCCCAGAACCCACCGCCACATTCTTCTTAATGTGGTTAATCTGACGCTGGGTCAGGCCGACTTTATCAGCACCGTGCAGCTGCCCCACACCCAGACGTAGGGTGGCACCAGTGCCGTCTTTCGCCGCCTTGACCAACGTCTCTTTCTGCCCCGGAGAGAGGCTCAGCCCATATGATACCAGCGCCATAGTCATTTCACTATATCTCTAGTGTTTAATTCAAGACTGTAGTAAACTTCCTGCCGTCAGATTCTAAGAACAGAGACTTATCTGCAATGACCACAGCGAAAGCCTTGGTGTCTGCAGGCACAGCAACATCGAACTCCACCTTGAGAGTGATAGCTTGAACAGCATTCTTAATGGCCTCAGACTGGGCCCGCAAATCAATAACATGTATGGGGTAGAGGGCCACGAAATCTATAGGACTCACCAGGTTGGACGACTCCCGGCTGGTAATACCATAGAACGCCTCCTTGAAGTCTGCAACAGCTTTGTAGGCCCGAGAGGTTCTATACTCAGCGAAGTTGACATTCAGATCCACTAGGGGGTAGCGTGCACTGTTGATCAGGGCGTGAATATTCTTCACCCGCACATGATCAAATATGGCATTGTTCTTCGCCTGATCATTTTCACGAGCTGTTTGAAAAGCCACCAGAATCCACCGAGGCTTCTCTGTTTGGGATTTAACTCCCAACTGCCAGGTGAAGGATGTGGACTGCGGCACAGCTAAACTATCACACTGTAAGGCGCGGAAAGCCACAGGCACTCTAACTTTATTCTCTATCAGAGTCATCAGCGAGCTCATATAGGTCAGAGAGGGAATAACGTGAGGCATCATCCAGGCAATCTTAGACAGTTCAATCCTACCCTCTGGTGGGGGGACCACAGCGCTTACGGCGGCTCTACCTTCCGCGGCGGGCACAGCCGCCCGCGTGAAACTACTGCGGTGGATGGCCTGAGCGTCATTCTGGCGATCTAGCAGTAGGGACTGCTTGACACCATAGAGCACCTTCTGATAATCATTACAAAACCCAAAGAAGTATTTGAGTGGGACACAGAAACTGAAGTTGCCCGGAGTTGTAGGTTTACCCATCATGATAAGCCGCCGCCTTTCCCAACCGGAATTCCCCACCGCAGCAGCCCCCACATCAGAGTCCTTATACCAACCCATATTGAGGCCTTCGCCCCAAGCAAAGTCCTCCCCACACGACAGAAGAGTCATCATGGTGGTGGCCTGCCCCGGATATGACACATCATCAATGGTGTTGTTGTTGAGTTGGTAACGTATTTTGTTGAACATGAACGCGACCGCATTGTTAACCAAAGCTACCAGACTATTCGCATTATAATGTTCCTCTCGAAACGATCTGAGCCGGCCTTCTACAAGAAGATAGCTCTTGGAAGGGCAAGTGAAGGTATCCTGAGTGTGTATATCAATCTGGATGGTGTTATTCTGGTTGAGGGCAGCAGGGTTCTGCGACTCATACTCCCGATACTCAAAGGATTCAATACCCTCATCGGTATGTACAGGCTCGGTAATTTCAAGCATGGAAGTGCGTTGCTCGTCCATGGTGATATTATAAACGTCTAGACTTATCTCTAATTGTCTTGAAACCTCCTCCCCGGCTGGCGATATCCAACGCCTCCAGACTGGGCTGGACATCAGGCTGGACAGCTAGCTGGATAGTGGGCTGGACAGCGAGCTGCTTTAAAACCTCAGCGCTCTTAGCTGTGAGTTCCCTCTTCAGCTGGGGTGGCAAAGGCTTGAGCGCGTCCACCAGCTTCTTGGCAGCCGCACCTGCGGAGGCCACAGACTCCGTCGTCTTGGCCACATTCCTAACTAAGGGGCTGCCAACAAATTTGGCAACTTTACTGACAGCGCCGGGTATCGCCTTAGCACCTGAAGAGACCAGACTTCCAACCGCCCGAGCTGCCGAGCCCAACCAATCGAACATCCCCCCACCTACCCGTCTCCGACGTCTTGGGAAAACATACATGGTTACACACTGCGAATATGTAGCCTTATAGTTATTTGCTCACCTCTAAAGTTTAATTGTGCACCGTCTTGGTCAGTCAACCAGACGCGTATGCCGTGTATACTACCAGCTTGGGAGATGGGGAGGTAGACAGCAGTTCTGGGAGACTCTAAGATCTTATAGCCGGGGCACACGTTGGGGAAGAATGAGTAGATGGTGGGGTGGGACCCCCCACCGAGGTAAGACCCACTCACCACATTGCAATTGACTAGAATGCTATTCACGTGGAAGATGTCAATTGGTTTCTCCCCTTCTTTATAACCCTTAGTCAGTATTTGTGGGTCGAACCCCAGGATTTTGCGCAAAGTTGAAGCACCCATATCAACCTCATAGTCGGGGCTGGTTATCTTGACAAAAGCCCGAAGGGTTGAAGGGTTGGGTCCTATGGTGATGTAATACTTCTCCTCGGCCTTCTCGTCCCAATCCTTGGCCTCCTCCATCTTTCTTTGAATCTCTCTATTGATCTGGGCGAGCTCATAGGCCCCCTCTTCTATAGTGATGGTTTTCCACTCCTTCTTCCCCACACGGTAGACGAAAGTATTGTTGGTGGAGTTAACATTGCTGATGGAGTTGTAGGTCTCTAGATTCAGCAAGGCCAGCTCGTATGACTTCTGAGGGTCAAGGTACAGCGCTGGGGAGTAGTAGGTTGTCCAGTCGCTTTTATCCGACGTTACCACCAGGGATATATTCTCCTTCGGTGCGAGTCGCACCTCCACCGCTGCGAGCCGGTCGCGGATGTCCTTCAACACTTGAAGCTCCATGTTTAATGAACAAAGATTCTTCTGTTCAACTTGATGGCCTGCTCCGTAGAGATCACTCCACTACGCATAAGCTCATCCAGTATCGCAGATATTTCTGTGTCAACACCTGTATTCCCCGCCTCCTTCGAAGCTACTAACAGGGCTAGGCGCTCCACCAAAGTGTTGGGGTCGTTGTAGTATAATACACCACTACCTCGGATTAGTCCGTATTTTTTCCCTTTTTTACTATAGACAGGTATTTTGGCAAGTTGGGCCAGCCGGCTAAATGTCTCAATAGCCTGTGGGGTGTATTGTCTTGTTTTGACGAACCGCTTGGTTAGGAGATCGTACAGCGTCTCATCGGCCGGAGCCGACAATACTAGGGAGTCCCCGTCAAAAGCTTGCAACCGGCCCGCAGCCAGAGCTGCGGGATCAATAGTTAGGGTGCCGAATTTGCTCCCTCGGAGTTTCAACCCATTCCCACGGACGATAACCTCTTGTCGATTGTCCAATATAGTTTTAACACGCTCCCTGAATGCTTGTATAGCTGCAATATCTCGATCTATTTGTTCAATCTCTACCCTAGTGACGCCGACCCTCCTCTTCTTCCCCCCGAGTGTGTTTGAATTGAGTTTTGCGGCGCCATCAAGGATGCCGTGAAGTACATCATCCGGCTCCTGGAGGAGTGTGCTAGGCATTGGGTACTTATATTTCCCACTAACAATTTCCTCGTCCAAGCCCTGATCTACATCAATTATAATAGGTCCTGAAGGGGGTTCTGGGGCTATGGCCTCATCTGCTCTGGCCGCCTCTGCTCTGGCCTCCTCCAGGGCTCTGGCTCTGTCCTCAATGGCCCTGTTCAATGCCACAATGGCCTGAGCTAGCTCGTTAGCTTGTTTGTTTGTCCGTCTAGCCAATTCACCGGTCTGTTTGTCTGCTATTTCAGCCAACTCACTGGTCTGAGCTTTGACCATTTGGCTTATTGCCCCCGTTTGTTGCGCTGACCTATCTGCTACAGTTTTAGTAATTGGTGTGAAGAGTTTGGCTGCCTCCTGTTGTAAATCTGCTTCCCCCACCCTCTCCGCCAGAAACCGCTGCTTCAGGCGGTCCCGACGTGCTAGATAATCCTTCACAAAAGCGTTACGCTTTGCTTGGTTAGTCACATCAGCCCACATGTTGTCGCTATCATAATAACATATATTTAAATAGAAGACTTTGGGATATAGAACCGATCGAATCCACATCGGTATTTACCATCGTGGGCCTTGCTGGTCAGGTCGATTACTGCGAAACCGTAAGGTTTGCTAGTGCACTCTGTGAAGAACTCCCTGAATTCATCAAAGGGCATATCACCACCAACATAGGAGTCATGGATGGCGCGCAGGTTCTTCGTGTCTTGGTTGAAGATCACCAATAGATTGGCATTGTCACGGATGGCCTGCTTGGGAATTCTGAAGAAGCTCTGGGTTAGGTAGAATGTGTCGGCACCGCCGTGCCGGCCCTGGCAGAAGTACTTCTCGATCGGTCCCTGCTTCTCCAGCATGACATCGTCAAAGACCATGACAGCTCTCTCTTCAGGGTTCAGGTCCTCAACGGGGATGATGTCTTCGGCTGAGCTATGGCAGGAGGCAATATTTTGCCCCGCAACCTCCCCGACAGACTCGGCCCAATCCTGGAGGAACTGGTACTTGTCCTGTCCCAAAGACTTCGAATACAGGTGCAGTCGGTCATAGTTTAGGTAGCCCGGCTTCAGTAGTAGGTTGAGCATCATGTTTGTTTTTCCGCACCCCGATGGCCCGCACACAACACAACGAACGGTGTCCGGCAGCAGCCAGTGGTGGTGGTGGCAGGCTTTGTCCTCAAGGTCGAAGTTGGTTATCTCCATTTTAAATATATACATATTTGCAATATCTTCAATATGTATTGCCTGCGCTGTAAGAAGCAGACTCCTACGCTGGAGGAGTCGGAGGTTGTGCTGAAAAATCGTCGAATAACCAGGCGCGGCCTCTGTGAAGTTTGTGGTGCTAAGAAGAGCCAGATTGTTGGTATGGGGCTCCTCAACAAAGCACTGAATATGTTGCCTTTGCCTGAGCTGCACATGAGGCTGCCTGAGGGCGTCAGCTCTGAGGATGTTCCTGGAGGCTCGTTCCAGAATACAGGGAAATATAGCTACTGCGGCCCTTTCACTAAACTAGATAAGCGGATGGCCCAAGGCTATGAGGGGGTCAACACACTCGACCGCGCCTGCAAGGCTCACGACATTGCTTATGCGGCTCATAGCGATACAGCTAACCGCAACGTTGCTGATGATGTCCTAGCCGCGGCGGCTGAAAATATTGCAGCATCTGCCCCCGACTGGGAGAGTCGCGATGCCCGCATAGTCTCGGCCCTGATGTCGGCCAAGAGCCGCTTTGGTATGGGTGCGCCCTCGTTTTGAATATATAGACATCTGTAGTATATCAATATGTATTGTTTTCGGTGTAAGAGACAGACCCCCACTAAGGGTGGGACGATTAGCAAGATGAAGAATGGGCGGTCGGTTAAGCGTGGCACCTGCATTGTGTGTGGTGGAAGGAAGAGTCAGATTGTTAGTGGGAAAGGAATCATCTTTGGGCCCAAGTCACCAATCAAGGACATCCCCGTCTTGGGCTCCCTCTTGGGATGGCTGTTATAGAGATATGTGATATGGTCTTACAATAATGGAGCGCGTTTACTACAGCCCGCAAGGTTATTGGAAAGGACATTCAGCTGTGAAAAAGTTGGCTGCTGCGGCTAAGGTCAGTGAGACTGAGGCTAGGAAGTGGCTTCAGAAGCAGGCTATCTGGCAAATCTACCTGCCGCGCCCTCGCTATATTCCACGACCCCACATCGCCGAGTCCACACCGAACGCCGTCCATCAAGCAGATCTTTTGTTTCTCCCACATGATCGCGTTGGTTCTGGCCGCACGGCCAGGACCTATAGGTATGCCTTGACGGTGGTCGATGTTGCCTCGCGCTATAAGGAGGCTGAGCCGCTAACAGACAAGAGTAGCGACGCGGTCGCATCAGCGCTTGGACGGATCTATAAACGCGGGCCGCTCAGGTGGCCTAATCTTTTGCAGATTGACCCCGGGCGGGAGTTTATGGGTGCTGTCAGTCAGCTGGTGGCTAAGCATAAGACACAGGTACGTCGTGGGCAGGCTGGGAACCATCGTCAGCAGGCTATTGTCGAGCGGTTCAATCGCACTCTGGCAGAGAGACTGTTCGGGGCCCAATATGCCCAGGAGTTGTTGCTCGCTGCCCGAGGCTCAGATGAACGGTCGGTCGAATGGGTGAGAGCTCTGCCCCAGGTAGTCGCTGCGATCAATAATGAGGTGACTCGTTTGACTGGTAGGAAGCCGGCTGAGGCAATTAAGGATTCGTCCGTCTCCCACGCTCCAGCCGCGCCTGCCCGCCGCGCTATCGGGCGGAAGGAACCGGTGATTCCAGCCGACTCGCAGGTTAGGTATCTCTATTCGGCGGGCGAGCTTGAGGGGGGCCTGCGTCGGGCCACTGATCCTACATGGTCGCTGACCTTGCACAGGATTAGTCATATCACCCAGCAAGAGGGACAGCCCACTCTTTACTACCTAGTGGATGGGCCGGCTCGTGGTTTTGTGCGCGAGGAGCTGCTCATTGCTCCTCCAGACACACAGCTACCCCCTAGCAGGATTCTAGGAAACCGTAGGCCCTAGTGTTGATACCATCAGCACAAATCCACTTTTTCGTGTCCATGGGGCTCAGAGATGTTTTGTTCATCTCATAAACTCCTATCTGGTGGCCCTTGCTTCGGATGGCAACCTGTGTGTGTTTGTATTCACGCTGGCTGAACAGACTGTCCTTGTAGTGTTCGTGTCTGAGGTCCTTCTTCACAACTGTCCGAGCCACTCCTTTGGCTTTCTTGATGTTGGTGGCCTCCTCTAGGATTGAGTACATCTTTGGTCTGAGACCGACGAACTCGGCTATCGAACGACCATTGCACTCGTCTTTGAATTTGCCGACCACCTTTTTATTCGCAGTCGAATGGTTGGGGTGGTCACGCGGATAATCAGAGAAGTCGTACCAGTCGGGGTGGGCCTTCATGTCTGCGTACACATCCTCAGTCTCCACCTGAAGTAGAAGGGAGTCAGTATCTGTGTAGCAGAGCTGGAGTCTTTTACCGTATTGGGGTTTAAGCCGGTTGTACCAGAAGTCGTACATGAGATGCTTGGATAGGTCCAGGATGGCCTGCCCACAATAGACAGGTTTATTCAGCTGGACCTTGTTCTTGATGCTGTGCACCGCCACCAGTCCACCGTTGAAGATTCTACACGATTCGTAGTTGGGGCTGGCGATTAATTTTCGGAGTCGATCAGTCTCGGCGCCTCTGACAAGGTTGACTCTGATACGCTTGCGAACATTCTCCATACTCTTCCCGAAGACGGCATTGTTCATCAGCTTGAAGAAGTCCTTCTCAAATTCTGATTTGGCTTGGGCCCGTAGAGAGGTGTTCATCTCTATGTAGGGCTTCATCCATTGGGACTGATTGAACTTGATGGCTCGGTGGATCTGGGTGACCTCTAGACCGAGGCTGTGATAGAGTTTGAGATTGCGGTAGTGGACGACGTATCGCTCCTTGTTGTGGAGGTGAGGTACCAGCTTTGTTTGCTCCGTGAACTTACCCCCCAGTTTGTTCTGGAGCTCGCGCTGATAGCTGCTCAACCAGGCCTCTGGGACGGTCATGGTTTCTGGAGCTAGTGGATAGTCGCTGTGGGCTTCATGTAGATGTGCTGGGTACTTCATATCAACCTCAACAAGCCATCCCTCTGGGGCGTTGTCGGGGGTGCTGAGTACCTCCTCGAGAGTTGGATTGGCCCATTGGAACCCGCCGGTGGGGAGGTATTCCATCATGGCCCATCCATACAAGTTATTGGCATCGAGGTACATGATCCATGAATTGGGTGTTGTGGGGTCATAGTCTGAAGTCTTGGGGTTGTTGGCCTTAGCATACCTCTTGGAGACCATGGCCACACCTCCTCGGAGACCCTTCTCAAAGAGGAGGTGCATATCCAAGTCGGTTAGGAGCTCGAGTTGCACCTTCGTCTTTTTTAGGAGTGCGTCCCATGCCAGGCCGGGTGCACTGATGTAGTGGGCTGGGTCGAGCTGATATACCTCCATGCAGGTGTCTCGGAATGCCTCGAACATATCAGCCAACAGACCAACGTCTGTTTTCAGGTATAGGTCATGGTAGCCTCCGAGTGTTTTACAATCGAGCTCCTGCCACACTTTCTGGGCGTGGGCATAATCAGAGTCACTGATTCCTTCTCGGGTGAGCTTGCTGTAGAATGCCTCTTTGGGTGGTAGGCGGTCCTCTGCAAAGCGCTCGAAGCTGTCCATATATTCGTAGGGGTATACACCCTTACGGAGAAGGAGATGTGACTGGCTCTGGCTTAGCGTGGTCCTGAACTTACTCATTAAGACAGCCCAGGGGGTGTGCTTCTCAGTGTTGCACGTCTCACATCTTGAGATTATGTCATTGCCTCTACGTGTCAGAGCCATTGATTTGCCACAGTGCGTCAACTCGCTGAGGTTCCCTACCAGGGTGTCTAGAGAGCTATTCATGAACTGTAGGCTGTCAATGAATTGCA
The DNA here is from genome assembly GCA_014155875.1 of Cepaea nemoralis. NCBI lineage: Eukaryota > Metazoa > Mollusca > Gastropoda > Stylommatophora > Helicidae > Cepaea > Cepaea nemoralis. The sequence continues at coordinate 161,067 of JACEFZ010008367.1, forward strand.
GCTGTCCGATGGTGAAGGAGGCGTACTTCTCTAGGGTGTTTGGTATGCAGGTGATTGTTGTGTTGTCTACTTGTTTGGTTTGCCATTGGCCGTTTTTCTTCTTCTTGTAGACTGTTCTTTTTCCCCAGTCCAGACGGCCGGCCGCTTGCATGATGATGTGGGAGTCGTATCCTCTGAGGTTGTGAAAGACTACAGGTATCCTCAGCTTGTCTCTATTGATGCGCCATGCCAGATTACAGACATTGTGGGCTGCACCCCGGTATTTGCCTGTAATATGGCAGTGGTCTCTCACCTTGTCCTCCTCCAGCGGCTCTTTACAGATGTGGCAGGTGGTGGCGGAGGCAAAGTCTTCACGGTCTTTTTGCCCCAACACCATCAGAGCCGGCCGCTGTAACTTGTGGTGGATGGTGGCCTGCTCTTGTCCCAAGCGTTTGAGGAACTCATCGGCAGCATCCTCCCCTCGATATACGACAGGGTTTGAGGTGAGGCCGTCGCAGCGTACAATGGTGTAGCCGAAGCCACAGGGGGGCTGCTGGGCAAGCTGTCGCGTGTTGCTCTGGCTTGGATCCATTGCCGCACCATGTACTGGAACGTTCAAGGTCTCAAAGTCTGCGTATATGATGTATGGCGCCCTCATCTGTTTCTGAAGGGACTTGAAATTCATCTTTCCCTCTTTAGGCATGACATTCACCTGACAGGCTGTGTTGATACCTTGACAGAGTGGTACATGTTGGTCCAAGGTTTCCTGAGAGGAGTGTACATGGAGACAGTTGAGACATGGATACTTCTTACCCTTGTGTTTGTTGTTTCCATATAGAAGCCGCCCCACATCCTTGACCCAGACATAGTGTCTATTCTCATCCTTGCGTAGGAGCATGAGGTTGATTTGGGTGCGCTGGAGTTTGTTGGTTCGGAGTATGGTCGGTCCTTCTTTCCACCCAAAGACCCGGATGGCTATGGTAGGATTCTGTTTTTCAAACTTAGCAATACTGGATAGCTGCACAGGGAACTCGATTCCTTCAAAGTTTAGCTCTCCCAGATGGGCACTATACTTGTAGGGTCTATTAGGGTTCTCTCCATGAGCTACCGGGTAGAGTGCTGAGAGTATGGCCCATTCAAAGCAGCGGTTGTCCTCATTCTTTACATTCACAACACAACGTGGTGGAATGAAACTGGGAGTCGCGAAGTAGCTAGAGCCTCGGAATGGTTGGTATTTTGCGATGTAGAGGTCGAGCTGCACACATGCATCATAGTTCCAATCCGAACCCTGTTCAGTGAAGCACTCACTATCTGCATATATCTTAGCAACGGCGAGGTTATATATCTCTTCAAATTCCCCCACATTCAACATTTCATGGTTCCTGCTTCCGTGGGCTGCTATTGCTGTGATCAGTTCGCCTTCCGGTGTGGTGCGATAATATCTTAGGTGGAGATACAGCTGTATTTTAATACCACCATAATCCCCCAACCCTTTTACTGCCAAGGCTTTGATGGCGGGCTCCATCGAAAACATAAATTTTTCAGGTTCATCATAGTCGCTACCTTCTGGGACACTTGCTTCATATTTTCTCAGGTTCCCCTCAATCTCCCTGACGAGTTTCAGTTTAGGTGCGTTGCGTATGGATGCAGCCAACATCTCATCCACTTCATCTCGCACACTATCAGCTCGGGCAAGGAACTCTGCTTCGAGGTCGGCGTGGTGTTTAGCACGCTGCCGGGCGCGGTGTCGTCGCTCGGCGACGATCGCGGCTCGGTCTGCGGCGGTGCCGTGTACAAATCTCAGAGCGGTGGTAATCCCTGCTTCAAGTCGTGCCCCTTGTAGGTTGGGGTTCTTCTCGAGCAGGGAGTCCCTAGCCATCTCGCGCGCTCTGAATATTTCCCCCTCAAGAACGGCCTTCCTCCTCCCACTGTATGGCATGCCATACTCGCGGGCTTGCTGTTTCAGCTGAATCAGTGTAGGCATGGCTAAATACACAGATCAGTCAGTCTCTAACAGGCTGGTGTGTAAGTACACTGACGACTTCACCTCTCTCTAATTGAAAGTTCAATCCACTATAATCTTAGCAATTCGACGAATCTCTGCATTATAGTCCTTTACATTCTCTTCGTACCAGATTCGGTGATACTCCTTGTCATATCCACATTCTTTGCATAGTTCTAGGAGGTTGTTGACCCCCTTCCCACATTTCCGACATGGTTTAATAAATGAACCCTTCCGTATTAGCACTGCATGGACTTTGCAGTAGTCCCTCATACAGCTTCGATTGCAGGGCTCCGTGGAATGTAGCCGTAGCCACTTACAGTTGTTCTTCGCGGTGCGCATCTTGGTATGTCTGCGGATGATACCCTCTAAATCGGCGGCTCGGTCGCCTGTAGGCGACCGATGCGAGCGCTCCGGGACGGTTCACCGCTTGGTGTGCACCCCGGGGCCTAGGGGGGCGGGGCCCCGGGGGGTTGGATCCCTAGGGGGCTGTTGTTTTGGCGATCCTGTGGTGCCCCGACTTGTTGTGACCCCAAAGCCCCCTTAGTAACTACTAAGGGGGTTTTGGTGTTCTCACATAGTTATCAACCCCATAATGGTTTCTCTCCATATAAAACTTAATTACAGGCCGCTCAAGGTTTAGACTAGCCGATACGCAGTGTCATCTTCACCCACGCCTGTCATATATGGTCTCCAGGTTGAGTAATACCTTAATCGAATTGGAATTTGACAACTATGGTCACCATTCTTTTATGTACATACTTATTTTCTCTAGATCTCTTATTAAAGGAAAAGGTCTCATACTTTTAGGGTTTTTAATTCATTCCCCATCGTAATGAGTATTTGCTTATAAACAAAATAAGTACATTATATTATCATCTCTTGTATAACATTCAGGTGAATTATTTCTAATCAAAAGTTTCAAGGGGAACATATTCTCTCCTCTTCACTATGTATATAAATATGCCTTTACCTCATTCATCATCATCATTATCATCATTATCATTAACATCATTATCGTTATCATTATTCAGGACACAAAACTTTATTATTGTAACCTGAGTTATATGGAATATAGAGTGGTGTCAGGCTTAGGAGTGCACTAAATTAGTAATTAGTGTATGGGTTATTAATAACATGTTCTCTTCTGATAGATAGGACATTATACATCACAGTGCCTCTATCATGAGATTGATTGCTTGATTGATCATACTCCTACTCAAAATGTCTCGTCTCCTTACTCAATTTACATTCTTTCATCAGAAATCATAACCATATTGGCATGTATGATAATTAGGCATCCTGGTGTGATTTACACATGATAAATTCACATCACATATGCAACACCAATGAAATCTTATTGGGACCTCACTCAATCTACAGTCATTCATCAGAAATTATAATCATATTTGCATGTATGTTACGTTGGCATATTTATGTGATTTACAGATGATAAACTCATATATTCACCACCAATGAAATCATAATGGAACCTCACTCATTCCACCATCATTCATCAGACATCATAATCATATTTGCATGGATGATAATTAGGCATACTTATGTGACTCATATATGATAAATTCACAGATGTAACACCAATGAAATCACAAGTGATTCACCACATGCATGCTTCCATCAAATACACAAGATTATACGATACACCCAATCCACATCATTCATCTTAAAATATAATCACACTTGCATTATGATGATTAGGCATAATTATGTGACTCACAAATGATAAATAAACATGTTTAAAACCAATGAAATCACAATTGAATTGCCACATTGGTGCTCCCACCCAACACACAAGATTATGATACATATAGCTTGTACAATTAAAAGAGTTCCTTATTACTGAACTAATTATTTTAGCCTTCTAAATCCTAAGTTAATCATCAACTCCTAAATCAATGCTGATTTTGTTTACCTACTTAAGAAGTAAAAGGGTACCCTAGGTCTAATGGTTATATATTAAATAATTTGTTTAATTAGAAGACCAAAAAATACACTCACTATTGTGTATCCTAGTGTACAGTTTATCCATAAACTACGATATCTGAATATAATATATAGTCTCTCCTAAATAACTTCTTAAGGCCTAACTACATAATTTTTACACATCAATTTACCAACTTCTGGAAAATGGTAATTTGCGACCGTAATAAGAAATTGTGCTTACCTTCATTATATTTGAATGACTTCAAACACGACGAGAAAATATTGCATGATCCTAGAGACGGATTTTTCCTCCAAGTTGTCTGGCTGCTTATAGGCTGGTATTTTGTTTCATCTCACAACTTGATTTTATCTTTCAATGTTGAGGCTGTAAATACTGCCATGCCGTCAGTAACAGTGGCCCTTCTTCTGTCTCGTGTTCGGGTTGGTGTACACACTAACTCTCTGTCGGATTGTAAGTCATTTTTAAAACCTTTTCCGCCCTCGCTCGGCTATGACGTCATGACCAATCCCGAAGCTCCTTTCATACTATATTTAGCACATTCTCGTCCTGATTCGGGATCCCTGCTATTTCCAACTTGGGGTGATTGTAGATTTAACCTTTGTCCAATTTGAAAATCAGTATGTTACTGTTTGTTGTTGTTGTCGTACACTGGGAATGTAGGGGGGGGGGGGGATATTAAAAGTGACGTGACGCCTTGCAAGAATTATACTACAGATATGGAAACCCTTGACATAGGTCCATACATTTGGGAAAGAGTTGCAGCAGACAGACGTTTCGGGAGAAGAGATTACGAAACGGACTGGCGCTCTTTGAGCACAATCTGATCCAACAAACTGAGGATAGGCGGCACAAGCATACATTGTAGTCACTTGCTGTGGGACCTGCCTCGTCTCACAGGTGCAGAAATTGTGACAGAAATTGTCACACTCGCATTGGACTATACAGTCACTAGTGGCACTGTCAGGTTCCTTGCCAGCGGCACAACTCTATAGTCCTACAGGACTTAAAGAGGACTACCACTACTAATTACAACTAATGGTAAAACGATGAAAGAAATAAAAAGACGAAAATCTACTGCTCTTCAAAATCTAAAACAACTGTATAAATTGTGTCGTATGACAGAGAGACCTACAAAAATAAGATTTTTAAAAACATGCATCTTTCCTATTGCAACTTACGCCTGTGAGACCTGGACATTTACTAAACAAGCTGAACAGCGAATATATTACTTTGAACATAAATGTTATAGACGGGTTCAACGAATATCTTGGATAAGGAAAAGAACAACGCATCCATATGACACGATCTGGATATTAAAGAAGGTTGGCTACTAAAGGCGATAAAACAAAGAAAATTGAAATATTTTGGTCATCTTAAACGTCACGAAAGGTTGGAGAGAACAATCATGGAGGGGTATATGCCTGGGAAGGGAGGAAGAGGAAAGCCAAAGAGAAGATGGGTGCAGTATATGGCGGATTATCTCCAGATGGGTGTATCGGACGCGGAACATTTTGCTTATGACCGAGAAATTATCCGGCCGGTTGTTATGGAAACGAACTTGTGCAAAAGACATGCTACTGAATGAATTATTGAAGTTAAAATAAAAACAATACAGTTATTACCTTTTCTTAGAGTCCTTGGATAGTTGTTTGCTATTCGGCAGACTACTTTCGGCTCCCATTGATAATAACTACGATGTTGACCTCTTAGTTTGAAAGATAGACCAAAAGCTGCTGTTCAATTGTTTGATTTATCTGCTAATGTATGTCACGCAGCCATTTAGCCAACTGAAAATTCTTTCTCAAAAGCGATAATTGTATTGTACACACGCAGCCGGTCTCTCTGGCTGTGGGGTTACAACACTTTCTCTCTGTAATCCCGTTTATCACGCAGAGTCTCGTAGCGGAGCGAGAGCTGAGACGGTTCGACCCCCGCTCGTGACTTGCGGGATACTGAGCCGGCCGCTCAGAGAGCAATGGCAAACTACTGAGCGTAATCTTGCCAAGAGATCAACATACAGCTGAAAGATGCTGGTGTTGACAGCTAAGTCCTGTAAAAGGATATGCTAAAAAAAAAAAAAACACGCCTCTGTCATGTATTCGCTTATAGTAAACACGGCTCCATTAAGGACTCACTTATAGTAAACGTATCTTTCTCATAGGGAGAAAACGTATAGTAACCACATCTCCGCCATGGACAAACTTATAGTAAAACATGTTTTCGTCAGGACTAATTTATCGTAAACATGTCCTCGTCACAGACTAACCAGACGAACTTATCGTAAATACGTCTTCGTCACCGACTAGCTTATTGTCTTCGTCAGGAACAAACGCATCTTAGTCACGTCTTAGTCATTAACAAACTAATAATAAACACGTCACCGTCACGTGTCTGTGTCTGTGTGTGTGTCTGTGTGTGTCTGTGTCTGTCTGTGTCTGTGTCTGTCTGTGTCTGTCAGTGTGTGTCTGTGTTTGTCTGTGTCTGTCTGTGTGTCTGTGTCTGTGTCTGTCTGTGTCTATCTGTGTCTGTGTCTGTGTGTGTGTCTGTGTGTGTCTTTGTGTGTGTCTGTGTCTGTCTGTGTCTGTGTCTGTCTGTGTCTGTCTCTGTGTGTCTGTGTATGTCTGTGTCTGTGTGTTTGTCTGTGTGTGTCTGTGTGAGTGTTTGTGTGTGTGTCAGTGTCTGTCTGTGTCTGTCTGTGTCTGTATGTGTCTGTCTGTGTCTGACTGTGTCTGTCTGTGTCTGAGTCTGTCTGTATCTGTGTGTGTCTGTGTCTCTCTGTGTCTGTTTGTGTCAGTGTCTGTATCTGTGTCTCTCTGTGTCTCTCTGTGTCTTTCTGTGTCTCTCTGTGCCTGTCTGTGTCTCTCTGTGTCCGTGTCTATCTGTGTCTGTGTCTATCTGTGTCTTTGTCTCTCTGTGTCTGTGTCTGTCTGTGTCTGTCTGTGTCTGTGTCTGTCTGCCTGTGTCTGTGTCTGTGTATGTCTGTGTCTGTGTTTCTCTGTGTCTGTGTTTCTCTGTGTCTGTGTTTATTTGTGTCTGTGTCTATCTGTGTCTGTCTGTGTCTGTGTTTCTCGGTGTCTGTGTCTAACTGTGTCTGTGTTTCTCTGTGTCTGTGTCTATCTGTGTCTGTGTCTGTGTCTGTGTTTGTCTGTGTCTATCTGTGTCTTTGTCTATCTGTGTCTGTGTCTGTGTCTGTGTTTCTCTGTATATGTGTCTATCTGTGTCTGTGTCTATCTGTGTCTGTGCCTATCTTTGTCTGTCTGTGTCTATCTGTGTCTGACTGTGTCTGTGTCTGTCTGTGTCTGTGTCTGTTTGTGTCTGTCTGTGTTTCTCTGTGTCTGTGTCTATCTGTGTCTGTGTCTATCTGTGTCTATCTGTGTCTGTGTCTATCTGTGTCTGTTTGTGTCTGTGTCTATCTGTGTCTGTCTGTGCCTGTGTCTGCCTGTGTCTGTGTCTGTTTATGTCTGTCTGTGTTTCTCTGTGTCTGTGTCTATCTGTGTCTCTGTCTATCTGTGTCTGTGTCTATCTGTAGCTATCTGTGTCTGTGTCTATCTGTGTCTGTGTCTGTCTGTGTTTGTCTGTGTTTCTCTGTGTCTGTGTCTGTCTGTGTCTGTGTTTCTCTGTGTCTGTGTCTGTCTGTGTCTATGTCTATCTGTGTCTGTGTCTATCGGTGTCTTTGTTTCTCTGTGTCTGTGTCAATCTGTGTCTGTCTCTGTCTGTGTCTGTGTCTGTATGTGTCTGTGTCTGTGTTTCTCTGTGTCTGTGTCTATCTGTGTCTGTGTCTATCTGTGTCTGTGTCTGTCTGTGTCTGTCTGTGTCTGTGTCTGTCTGTGTCTGCCTGTGTCTGTGTTTGTGTCTGTGTTTCTCTATGTCTGTGTCTGTGTCTGTGTTTCTCTGTGTCTGTGTCTATCTGTGTCTGTGTTTCTCTGTATCAGTGCCTATCTGTGTCTGTGCCTATCTGTGTCTGTGTCTATCTATGTCTGTGTTTCTCTGTGTCTGTGTCTGTGTTTCTCTATGTCTGTGTCTGTCTGTGTCTGTGTTTCCCTGTGTCTCTGTCTGTGTCTGTGTCTGTCTGTGTCTATCTGTGTCTGTGTTTCTCTGTGCCTGTGTCTCTCTGTGTCTGTGTCTGTCTGTGTCTGTGTCTGTCTGTGACTGTGTTTCTCTGTGTCTGTGTCTGTGTTTCTCTGTGTCTGTGTCTGTCTGTGTCTGTGTTTCTCTGTGTCTGTGTCTGTCTGTGTCTGTGTTTCTCTGTGTCTGTGTCTGTCTGTGTCTGTGTCTATCTGTGTCTGTATCTATCTGTGTCTGTGTTTCTCTGTGTCTGTGTCTATCTGTGTCTGTGTCTGTCTGTGTGTGTTTCTATCTGTGTCTGTGTCTATCTGTGTCTGTGTATGTCTGTGTCTGTGTATGTCTGTGTCTGTCTGTGTCTATCTGTGTCTGTGTTTCTCTGTGTCTGTGTCTATCTGTGTCTGTGTATGTCTGTGTCTGTGTATTTCTGTGTCTGTCTGTGTCTATCTGTGTCTGTGTTTCTCTGTGTCTGTGTCTGTCTGTGTGTGTTTGTGTCTTCTGTGTTTATGTCTGATTGTGCCTGTGTCTGTCTGTGTCTGTGTCTGTGCCTGTGCCTGTGTCTGTCTGTGTCTGTGTCTGTCTGTGTCTGTGTCTATCTGTGTCTGTGTCTGTCTGTGTCTGTGTCTGTCTGTGTCTGTGTCTGTGTTTCTCTGTGTCTGTGTCTATCTGTGTCTGTGTCTGTCTGTGTCTGTGCCTGTGTCTGTCTGTGTCTGTGTCTGTCTATGTCTGTGTCTATCTGTGTTTGTGTCTATCTGTGTCTGTGTATTTCTGTGTCTGTCTGTGTCTATCTGTGTCTGTGTTTCTCTGTGTCTGTGTCTGTCTGTGTGTGCTTGTGTCTGTCTGTGTTTATGTCTGATTGTGTCTGTGTCTGTCTGTGTCTGTCTGTGTCTGTCTGTCTGTGTCTGTCTGTGCCTGTCTGTGTCTGTCTGTGTCTGTCTGTGTCTGTCTGTGTCTGTGTCTGTCTGTGTCTGTGTCTGTATCTGTCTGTGTCTGTCTGTGCCTGTCTGTGTCTGTCTGTGTCTGTGTCTGTATGTGTCTGCCTGTGTCTGTCTGTGTCTGTCTGTGTCTGTCTGTGTCTGTCTGTGTCTGTCTGTGTCTGTGTCTGTCTGTGTCTGTGTCTGTCTGTGTCTGTCTGTGTCTGTGTCTGTCTGTGTTTGTGTCTGTCTGTGTCTGTCTGTGTCTGTCTGTGTCTATCTGTATCTATCTGTGTCTGTGTCTGTCTGTGTCTGTGTCTGTCTGTGTCTATGTCTGTGTCTGTCTGTGTCTGTCTGTGTTTGTCTGTGTCTGTGTTTGTGTCTGTCTGTGTCTGTCTGCGTCTGTCTGTGTCTGTCTGTGTCTGTGTCTCTGTCTGTCTTTGTCTGTGTCTGTCTGTGTCTGTGTCTGTCTGTGTCTGTCTGTGTCTGTGTCTGTCTGTGTCTATCTGTATCTATCTGTGTCTGTGTCTGTCTGTGTCTGTCTGTGTCTGTGTCTGTCTGTCTGTGTCTCTGTCTGTGTCTGTCTGTGTCTGTGTCTGTCTGTGTCTGTCTGTGCCTGTCCCTGTTTGTCTGTGTCTGTGTCTGTCTGTATCTGTGTCTGTCTGTGTCTGTCTGTGTCTGTCTGTGTCTGTGTCTGTCTGTGTCTGTCTGTTAGTGTCTGTCTGTGTCTGTCTGTGTCTGTTTCTTTCTGTGTCTGTGTCTGTGTCTGTGTCTGTCTGTGTCTATCTGTGTCAGTGTCTGTCTGTGTCTGTTTCTGTCTGTGTCTGTCTGTGTCTATCTGCGTCTGTGTCTGTCTGTGTGTATCTGTGTCTGTGTCTGTCTGTGTCTATATGTGTGTGTGTGTGTGTGTGTGTGTGTGCATGCGTGTGTGTGTGTGTGTGTGTGTGTGTTTGTAAGTGCTGGTACTAAACATGTAATACGCAGTGTTTGTCTTACAATATTAGTGTCCCGTAACCCTGATTCAGTGTCAAACAAATAGGAGGTTTTAACCAAACATGGTGCACTTCAAATGAACAAGTATAAAGTGAATTTATGTTCACTGAGCACTGAAATTGCAGAAGATACCACGAAACAAAACAAATAACACAATGACATTATTATGGTGATATTTCATCCTTCTGTGCCAATGGGAGGTCACATTTTGCGATTTATTATCCTTCTGTACGAAATCAGTCATTGCAGTTGTTTTATTGCCTTCAATGGCTTTGTCTGAAGACATGTCGCAGCAAAGTCTTCTGTAGTTTATTATTGTATTCTTATAAAGAAGTAAACAACAACCGTCTACCGAGTAAACAATCAAACATTTCTGAGTACGTTATAAGAAGAAACAAACTAGAGAACATGGTAACAACTGGCAAAATGCAGAACAAAATAAAACAGAAATGCAGAGAAATAATATCTGGATGGCCTGGCTACGTGGCAATGTCGAGACAAGAACACAGAGCTGATCTACGAGGTTGGTGACATTTTGAGATGGCGAAACAGGACCTCCCACACTTATCGATATAGCACATGACGAGATGATAATTCTTGTAAAGCGGGAATACCACATTACGTGACTTTCCTGCTTTGCTTTGTAATCTTACAGCTTTCCCCTTTGTCATGTATGCATTGCGACAATTGTTACATGAGCGCTAGATTTATTTTATGAATATGCAATTGAATGCGTACTCTAGCCGAGCTGTAAATAGACAGTGGAGATAAAAGGAAAATACATTTCCTGAATACAAAAGAAACCAAAAGAAGCAATATTTTTCACAGACAAAACCATTCTTCAGCCTAAAATTACAATCAGCACCGATTGCATTGAAAATGTCACCTTTGAATGCCATTACTCAAAAACATTGAGACTATTTCAAAGAAGTTACAGGAAGACTGTTTCAAGCAATGCAAGGCAAGTTAACTGTATAAAGGGGATTTTTATTACAAAACAGCAATACAATAAAGGTTAACTTATTGAAAACACGCATCTATTATTAACCGTACAAAGTGCAGACTGCGATACAGATCATTAGCTGTTAGAAACAGATGTGATAGTAAACCTCAAAATGATTACCCGAGGACCAAGGCCACATCATTTTTAATCTTAAAAGAATGCCAGACGCATACAACGTAGAAGTGAAGAATTGTGTTGGGGTCTGGATGTCTATATAGGAGGAAATGACACCTGATGAATTGACAGTACACGCAAGAGATATTATGATAACAGCAGTCAAAGATTTAATTCCGACCAAGAATAAGCAACATAAGCCATAGATTACATCAGACACGTTAGAATTAATAAAACAACGACAGGAACAAACAGACAGGAGAGAAACTGATAACAGCAGGATGAAATATAAATCTTTAACATGAGAAATAAGAAAGAACGCAAGAAAGGACAAAAACCGGTATATACAAGACTGTTGTACTAAAATAGAGTATTATCATAAGAATGGACGAGAGTACGAAATGATCAAAGAAATGTTCAACCTGAGTTACATGTAATCATTGAAAAGTTGGGAAATACCCTAATAGAATCTAGAAACATCCTAGAAAGGTGGAGGGAATGCTGCTGTGGAATGTATGATAAGAATGACTGTAACGATATGAATGAGATACATGAACCAATGACAGCGGGGACAGAACCTGAACCCTCATTAGATGAAAATGCATGGGCAATAAAGAACCTGAAGAATGATTAATCACCAGGATGTGATGCGATACCAGCTGAACTAATTAAAGCAGGAGGAGAAGAAAGCATACACATATATCACTCATCATGTAAACAAAATATGGAAATATGGTATAGGACCAAAAGATTGGAAGAGAACTATCTTCATTCCAATACCAAAAAAGGGCAACCTGAAATTATGCACCAACTATAGAACTGTTGCCAAGATCAGTCATGCAAGTAAAATTCTACTAAAAAGCATCATAGGAAGACTTCGTAAGAAAATGGAAGAAAATATTAACGTGGTTTGAGCTGGATTTAGACAAGGAGGAGGAACAAACAAGAGATCACATACTCAACATGCGTCTAATAACAGAGAGAAATAGAAGTTCAGAGAATGTAATCTAAACTCACTATGCTCACGTTTTGTGGGTTATTCAAAGGCATTTGACTGTGTATAACATCAGAAACTTTGGAAAATTATGAAAAACATGGGCTTCCATGACATGCAGTACAACTCATAAAAATGCTCTATCTAGACCAGTGGTTCTCAACCGGTGGGAAATTCCCCCCCCCCCCTTTTTAAGATTATTTCAACATTGTGTTAATACAAGAACCGATTACTTGATATTGTTCTTCCCTCCATACTTTACGGTTCTGTACTTCTCGCTCTTCTGAAATTCGTTTTATAACATACGAAGACCTGGAAATCACGTTTTATGTAGACGTCTAGACTTGTTCTAGTATGTGTTATTAAATTTAGCTTCCATGGTTACGTATACTGTTGGGGGCGGGGGGGGGGGGATTTATAGGGAGGAAATACGAAAAGGATGGAGGGAATGACATTCTGAACATATGGTGAAGGGGTGCATGGGCCAAAAAAGGTTGAGAGCCACTGAACTAGACCAACAAGCAGCGGTTACAATAAATGGCGAGACATCAGATTGGTTTGACATCAAGCAAGGGGTCCGTCGGGGCTGTGTACTGTTCCCATATTTGTTTAACCTGCACGCCGAAAATATAATGAGACATGTCAGTGATGGTATAACAAAGGAGCAATATGACGCCCTAAATATTGGTGGCCATAAAATACAACATCACAGAATGGCATAGAAAAACTAATAACCTCAACCCAATTTAATAGTGACCATCACAACTTAAATCTTAACATAGCAAACGCAAAAATACTGCATACAGATAAAACTAATACGAAGAAAAAAATATATGTTAATGCGGAAAAATTGTAGATGGTGGACAATTTCGATTATCTTGGTTATTAATTACGATAAACTAACAGCGCGTACAAATGTCCAAGTATATAAAGCTTGTGTTGTCAGCACACTACTCATAGGGTCTGAATCCTGGAGGGTACTCATGACAGGAAAGACACTTGAATTCACTTCACATGAGATGTCTGAGACATATCCTGGGCATATCGTGGAAAGACCATATAACAAACAAACACGTGCATGAAAGAGCGGATATTACAACAATGCACTCCCTCCTCAAGCAGAGACACCTCCGGTGGCTGGGTTATGTATCTCGAATGGAGGATAAACGTTTTCCCAAAGATCTCCTACACGAAAAACTAGCCACAGGGATGAGGCCAACCAGATGACCCCCAAATGCGATATAAGGCTGCGTGTAAACAAGATATGAAAACCCTTGACATAGGTACATTGTCGGTTGTTTTGGGGACAATCTCAAAGAGGTAGAGGACAATCAAGTTCCTCGTTCCCAATGTGATCCTGCCCGTTCTAATTAAGTTAACCTTTAGTGTCTCAGTTCCTTGAGTCCATAAATAGAGTCTCGGAGAGCCAAGGAATATCTCAAGAAAACCAAATGAAAAGTTTTCCCTTACAACCAACAATATCCTATTGATGGTTCCTTGCATCTCCTCTCTCAGTTAATTAATTATTCTCTAGGGTTTGTTTTAATTAAACAACTTAACTATGCACAAGAAAAACACTCAATAGATGGCATGATCTCATTTTATGATTTAATAAACATAAATTGGGTTATTGATCATTACATTAAACAAAAAATCACTCCACAATCCAATTCAGTACTAAAAGGTCATATACATATATATCTATAACTATACATGTATTATTGATGTGCCAAATATAATATCAACATCACCAGCTACATATATATATATATATATATATATATATATATATATATATATATATATATATATATATATATATATATATATATATATATATCGGTTAGCGGGGTAGGGGATCCCCTATCAAAGGAGAGGTAAGACGCCTCCTTTCCTCCGTTAGTCTACGGGACACCCTTGGGCAAGGTGGAGTACCCGTTTAGCCCCCCGATCAGGGTTACGTGAAGCCATGGAAGCAGGTGGTAAATGGAGTGTGAGAGCAGCCGACAGATTGTTGTTGGTTATGGTCTTGCACTCTGCGGCGATAGGCAGATGATCTCATAAGTAGAGACAATGGCTATGGCCACCGACTAGTACAGTCACTGCCCAGAAGGAAAGCAATGGCAAACTACTTTCTGCAAAACTTGTCAAGAAACCATAACAACCATGAAAGAAAACATAATAAGAAAGAGATCTGGTGGCGAGACCCCCAGACCAGGCAGATCAGATAACACTGGAGAAGAGTGTGACACAGGGACCAGTACTAGTAATCGTGATGACGGAGTTAATCCTGACTGTGTTACCAAGGAAATCCCCTGTGTCAGACTAAGAAACAGAGTGAGAATAGCAACGTGGAATGTGAGAAGTCTGTATGAGGGAAAGCTTAAAGTAGTGTGTGATGAGATTGAGAGGTTAAACATTCAAATTTTAGGAATTAGTGAACATCGCTGGAGCGGCAAATGACATTTTACAACTGAAAATGGAAGTCTTTTCATTTATTCTGGTAGAGACGTCGGATGCCAGAGTGGAGTGGCATTTTGTTTAGATAAGACAACTGCAAAATCTGTAATGGGATATAATCCAGTTAGTGATAGAATCCTCACTATTAGACTTAAAGGCCGTCCAAAAAACACAACTCTCATACAGATATATGCACCTACTTCAACAGCAAAGGAAGACGAAATTGAAGATTTTTACAACACACTACAAGACACATTAAATAAGATTGGTCATAATGATATAGTAATAATAATGGGAGATTTTAATGCAAAAGTAGGTGCAGAAAGAGCTGAAAATGAGAGACACGTTTTAGGAAAATTTGGATTAGGAAATAGAAATGATGCAGGTGACAAATTAATTGAATTTTGCACAGAAAATGAGTTAACGATAGCCAACACGCTTTCTAAACAACATCCAAGAAGACTCTTCACATGGAAGTCTCTAGACAGTATTACCAAAAATCAGATAGATTATATTTTAATACAAAGAAGATGGAGATCAAGCATAACATCTGCAAAAACCCTACGTAGTGCAGACTGTGATACAGATCATCAGTTATTAGAAGCAGATCTGAAATTAAAACTCAAAAAGCTTACCACTTCGTTTTGATCTCACAAAAATACCAGATGCATATAACGTAGAAGTTAGGAATCGTTTTGGGGTCTCGATGTCTGTACAAGAGGAAATGACACCTGGCGAACTGGCAGTACAAGCTAGAGATATCTTGATAACTGCAGCCAAAGATTTAATTCCGACCCCAAAAAAGCAACTTAAGCCATGGATTACATCAGACACGTTAGAATTAATAAAACAACGAAGTGAACTGAAACAGAAAGGAGGTGAATCCGATAATACCAAGATGAAGTATAAATCTTTAACTCGAGAAATAAGAAAGAACACAAGAAAGGACAAAAATCAATACATACAAGATTGTTGTACCAGAATAGAGCAATATCATAAGACTGGAAGAGATTATGAAATGTTCAAAGAAATGAAGTTATTGACAAGAAATGTTCAACCTCAATTGAATGTTATCTGTGACAAGATGGGAAATACCTTAACAGAATCTAGACAAATTCTAGAAAGATGGCAGGAGTACTGCAGTGGAATGTATGATATGAGTGACAGTGAGGATATAAATGAGATACATGAGCCAACGACAGCAGAGACAGAACCTGAAACCTCATTAGATGAAATTGCTTGGGCTATAAAGCACCTGAAGAATGGTAAATCTCCTGGATGTGATGAGATACCAGCTGACCTAATTAAAGCGGGAGGAGAAGAAAGCATACACATATATCATGCATTATGTACAAAGATTTGGAAATATGGTATATGGCCAAAAGATTGGAAGAGAACTATCTTCATTCCAATACCAAAAAAGGGCAACCTGAAATTATGCACCAACTATAGAACTGTTGCCCTGATCAGTCGTGCAAGTAAAATTCTACTAAAAGTCATAATGGCAAGACTTCGTAAGAAAATGGAAGAAGAGATTAACGTAGTTCAAGCTGGATTTGGACAAGGAAGAGAAACAAGAGATCACATACTCAACATGCTTTTAATAATAGAGAAGTGAAGAGAATTTAATGTAAACCTATACTCATGTTTTGTGGATTATTCAAAGGCATTTGACTGTGTACAGCATCAGAAACTTTGGGAAATCATGAGGACTATGGGCTTTCCATCACATGTAGTACACCTCATAAAAATGCTCTATCTAGACCAACAAGCAGCAGTTAGAATAGATGGCGAGGCATCAGATTGGTTTGACATCAAGCAAGGAGTCCGTCAGGGCTGCGTGCTGTCACCCTATTTGTTTAACCTGTACGCTTAAAATATAATGAGAAATGTAAGAGATGATATAAACAGGGAGCTATATGATGCCCTAAATATCGGCGGTCATGACATACAGGAGATTCGATATGCTGATGATACAGTATTACTATCCACAACACAGAATGGCATGGAAAACCTAATAGTCAACCCAATTGAATAGTGAAAATCACAACTTATATCTTAACATAGCAAAAACAAAGATAATGCATACAGATAAAACTACCATGGAGAAAGAAATATACATTAATGGGGAAAAATTGGAGGTGGTGGAAAATTTTGAATATCTTGGGTCATTGATTACCAACAACGGGGACACAATGAAAGAAATTAAACGGCGACTATCAATTGCTCTTCAAAGACTAAAACAGCTGAATAAATTATGGAGTGGGACAGACAGAACTACAAAAATTAGATTTTTAAGAACATTCATCTTTCCCATTGCAACATACGCCTGTGAGACATGGACATTTACTAAACAAGCTGAACAGCGCATAAACGCCTTTGAATATAAGTGTCATAGACGAGTTCTAAAAATATCTTGGGTAAAGAAAAGAACAAATGCATCCATACTTCAAGAGTTGAATATTGAAGAAGGTTGGCTATTAAAGACGATAAAACAAAGAAAATTGAAATATTTTGGTCACTTGAAACGTCACGAAAGTTTGGATAGAACAATAATGGAAGAGTATATGCCTGGGAAGAGAGGAAGAGGAAGGCCAAAGAGAAGATGGGTGCAGGATGTGGCGGATGATCTCCAGATGAGTGTATCAGACGCGGGACTTCTTGCTTATGATCGAGAGGTTTTCCGGAGGGTTGTTATTGGAGCGAGGTTCTGCAAAGGACATGCTACTGAATGAATGAATATATATATATATATATATATATATATATATATATATATATATATATATATATATATATATATATATATATATATATATATATATATCGTTCAAATACATTTACTGCTCATCTTCGACTGGCATATGTGTAATCTGGAAAAAAAAAACGAACTGTATACACTCCGGTTTCTCCACTTGAGGGTTTGTTGATCCCTGCAGCAAGCAGTCAATGGCAAGATCTATGTTACTTGTTCTTAGTCTTGATCTGGTCCAGGTCTGAGCAGAATATTGGCTCTAGTTCTCCCCTTTCAGGTTTAAGGATAAATTATCTATGTTACCTGTCCTACACGGGTAGAGGAAAATCTTGCAGGTGAATAGCTTGCTGCACTACTCTATCAAAGGGCATCACTCAAACGAGGTGCTTCACTATATCAGGTTCTTCACTAAACAAGGTATTTAACTCAACAGTCAGGTCTGGATCTAGATGGATTTAGCCACAACCTGAAATTCTAGCATCAAACGTATATCTACTGATATTATCAACATGAACATAAGAAATGGAACGTTGTACACTTTAAAGAAATAATCTTGTAACATCAATCAAGAGAATTTTGATCCTAGAGAAAAATAAACAGTGGAAGAAGCGGCTTTGGTGTTCTGACATAGTTATAAATTCATTCTCCATGGCAATGAGTATTTGATTATAAACAATATAAGTACATTATATTATCATCTCTTGTGTAACATTCAAGTGAATTATTTCTAATCAAAAGTTTCAAGGGGAATATATTCTCTCCTCTTCACTATGTATGTAATATGCCTTTACCTCATTCATCATCATCATTATTATTATCATCATTATCATTATCATAATTATCATTATCATCATTCAGGACACAAAGCTATATGATTGTAACCTGAGTTATATGGAATATAAAGTAATTCAGGCTTAGGAGTGCAAAATTAGTAATTAGTGTATGGGTTATTAATAACATGTTCTCTTCTGATAGATAGGACATTATACATCACAGTACCTCTATCATGAGATTGATTGCTTGATTGATCATACTCCTTCTCGACATGTCTCGTCTCCTTACTCAATTTACATTCATTTATCAGAAATCATAACCATATAGGCATGTATGATAATTAGGCATCCTGATGTGATTTATACATGATAAATTCACATCACATATGCAACACCACTGAAATCGTATTGGAACCTCACTCAGTATACAGTCATTCATCAGAAATTATAATCATATTTGCATGTATGATAAGTTGTCATATTTATGTGATTTAAAGATGATAAACTCATATCATAATGGAATTTCACTCATTCCACCATCATTCATCAGACATCATAATCATATTTGCATGGATGATAATTAGGCATACTTATGTGACTCATATATGATAAATTCACAGATGTAACACCAATGAAATCACAAGTGATTCACCACATGCATGCTTCCATCAAATACACAAGATTATACGATACACCCAATCCACATCATTCATTATAAAACATAATCACACTTGCATTATGATGATTAGGCATAATTATGTGACTCACAAATGATAAATCCACATGTTTAACACCAATGAAATCACAATTGAATTACCACATGGGTGCTCCCACTCAACAAAGTGAGTTCCCTTGAGCAAGATGGCGGGACATTTCTTCGTCCCGTAAAATGGAACGTGTTTTTTTCCGAAATGTGTATGGATTAAGTGTTTTTTCGTGGTGGAATGGAGTTCGGACCGTGCAACGGAGTTCGTGCACGCGCGTCCGGTCTTCTTTCGGCGTATCATCGGCGCCCGGTGGCGATAGTTAAGCCTAACATGACGGCCAGACGACCAGCTAGGACACAACGTGGTAAGAGGGCGGGCGCGCGCAGAAGGCGCTTAAAATGTGACAGATTGGGTATCGGAAATGTTCGAGTACTGTACTGGAACTGTGCATCATTTAGTCAACGCCGACCCATTCTTGAAAAACTACTCTACGGAAACGATATTGTAGTCTTGCAAGAAACACAGCTCACCGACGGAACAGTCAATGTTGCGGGATTTCAGGGTTTCCTTAACAGGCGGCACCTCGGACAGGCCATTCTGGTCCGCGACAACATACTAGTGTCTGAGATCGATATGTCCGCCTGGAACAGCGATGCCCTGCAAGTGCAGGCATTAAGAATAATGACACCAGTGCAGCTTGTAATCGTTAACGTCTATGCGCGAAATGGGAAGGTCGACGTGCGACAATGGCAGAGTTTGTTCGATATGGATGAAAGGCATATCATCTACTGCGGGGACTTCAATGCCAGAGGCAGTCAATGGGGGAATTGCATCACCAATAGACAGGGAGAAGATTTGGAGGACGCCCTGGCATCTGCTGCCCTAAATCTGCCTGAATGATGGGAAGGTCACTAGAATGGCCACTCGACCAGGCGACTCTGACAGCATCATTGACTTGGCTCTGGTGTCGCCCACCATCGCACCAAGGTGCCGGTGGGGCACACTGGGATACCACGATAGTGACCACTACCCTTGTGTCATCCTGATCAAGAAAGACGGGGCCATGAGTCAAAGAAACAAGACCAATGCCTTCCCGTACGACACCACTGGTCAAGACGCCATAAGCAAGATCAGAAGAAGGAAACTAACTTCCTCCCGTAGGAGACAAGAAAGATGGCTGCAGCCACCATGGTGGAATGGAGAGGTCGAAAAGATGTGGCTGGGAAAGAGGCAGGCTGTCAAAGACTGGCAAAAGGCCAGAAAGGCTAACATGCCACAGGTTGAGTTGGCGAACCTGAAGACTGAGGTCGTTAGGACGACGACTTTATTCAAATCCTGCGCCAAACAGGCCAAGGCCGACAAATGGGACGAGTTCTGCAGGAAGGTGTGCTCCGAGCAATCTCTTACGACATTCTGGCGCCTCCACAAGAGCATGAACGGTGCTGCACAACGTAGGGGTATTCCAGACTTTCAAGGCACAGACCTCGCATGGAAAAAGTCGGATGCGGATAAAGGTAAGGCCCTTCTTGCACGCTACATAGAACAGACTGACCAGAAAGACGAGCCCGCCAGACAGAGGACCACAACAACACTCTCTCAGTTGTGCGAGGGGGTCGGGACAGACGAAGAATGGACAATCACAGTTGACATATTGCGTGCGATGCTCAAGAAATCACCTAACACCGCCCCAGGCCCAGACGGCATCCGATATGGTGACCTAATGGTGATATCAGATGATGACATGGAAGAACTGGCCAGAGAATTCAACACCAGTATCCAGAGGGGTCAGGTCAAAGAAGAATGGCTACACAGCTACTTGTTGCCGCTGCCAAAACCGAACAAAGACCACTCCAAGATAAGCGGCTACAGAATCATTACGATGCAGAATACTGTTGGCAAGCTACTGGAGAAAATTGTAGCACACAGACTTGCTTGGGACTTGGAACAGCTCGGCTGCCTCCCGCCCACACTTGGAGGATACAGACGCAACAAAGAGTCATGGCTGAATGCGGCGGTCTTTGCTCAAGATGTCTACGAAGGATTTCAGGTCAGAGAAGAGACATGTGCGGCCGCCATAGACTTAGAGGACGCATATAACAGAGTATCTTTCGAGCACTTGATGCAAACCCTCCTCAGACTGAAAGTGCACCCTCACCTTGTACGATGGATAGCTGCAGTTCTACTCCAAAGGAAGGTGGTCCTAAGATGCGGGAGTTGGTCTTCTGAGCCGATAACGATATGTCCAGGATTGCCGCAGGGTTCACCACTGTCACCAGTACTATTCAACGTGTATACGGTGCCGATCACTGAACAACAGTTGGATGGGAGGGGTAGGACTCTATCATTCGTTGACGACATCCTCGTGTATCGACAGGGTCGAGATAGACAGGCGGTTGCCAACTATATGCAGGGCGAACTAGATCGAATTTCCTCATGGTGTGCTGATGCCGATGCCCTTGTCAACCCTGCAAAGGCAACGGTTACATGGTTCTCACTAAACAACCATATTGTGAAAACAGACCTGCCGGCAGTAAGAATGGATGGGAGCATTCTGAGTAGAACCCAGTCAATGACATATCTTGGCGTGAGGCTTGATCGTAGCCTGTCCTTCAGAGATCATGTCGATTATGTCATAACGAAGGCTCGAAAAGGTTTGGCAGCAATGAGAGTCATGGCGACTGCCAATATCGAACAAAGACTGCTATTACTTCTGTTCCAAGGACTTGTGCTTTCACGCATCGAGTATGCCCTGGCCATCCTCACTGTCAGCCCTACACAGATTGGAAGACTTGAAAAGGTACAAAACGAAGCCATGCGCATCATTTTGGGCTGCACGAGAGACACCAGCTGTGTAGCAATGAGATACCTCCTTGACTTCCCGACAATGGAACACAGGATCAAGATCTGGAGAGCTCGTGCATACTTAAAAATAAGTGCAGATGAGCAGCACCCTCTGCATGACGCTGTATTCAGAGAAAAGGGTGACAGGCTAAAGAGGGGCAAATCATGGATGGGTCGGGCGGAAGATGTCGTCGGACAGGTCTGCAGTCTTACCAGTATCAACCCCGGCAAGGAATGGGTGCCGGTGCCTCCAGCTTTTAAGTGTACCTTCTCCTGCATTATCACACTCGACAGACGGTGCAGAGAGCAGAACCCTGCCGCTGTCAATGCAGAGGTTAACGCGCTCATCTATGATCACTCAAATAGCCCCGAAGTGCTCATCTATACAGATGGATCTGTTGTAAAGCAGCAGAGAAGTGCGTGGGCATTTACAGCCCGTTCAGCGGGCCGAACCGTTCAAGAATCCAGTGGTGCCCACTCTATGACCACGAGCAGCATGACGATGGAGGTGATGGCAGTTACACAGGCTTTCATATGGCTGGAATCACAGCATTATACCAACGTGTGTGTACTAAGTGATTCAATGAGCATGATTCAGAAGGTCGAAGCTGGATCTGTACGTAGACAGTGGACTGAGTCGCTGCGGAAGTCTGTTGTCCGCAAAGTCACCTTCATCTTCGTCCCGGGACATGCGGGAGTCGAGGGAAATGAACGAGCTGATAAATTGGCTGGCTCTGCACCCCCTGTAGATGGCCAGCCCATGGATCGTGCGGATGTTATTAACGCCCTTAAAGATATGGCGAGAACAGAGGATTTTGACGCCAGTGATTCCACATCGCTGTCCAGGATGAAAGACCTGGGAGTAAGAATCGGCACAGCCAGACGCGAGAGGTACATCGGGAAAACAAAGCGCCTCGTCAACCAACACAGAACTGGCACTATTAGCCACCGGACGCTGATGCATATGCTGGGGGGAGGATCTGAGCACCTATGGACATGTCCGGAGTGCAACGAAGATACCCCAACTGATAACTAACTAATTAACTAACTAACTAACACAAGATTATGATACATATAGAAAAATATTTAACATACCATGTGCTCATGTACTTTTACAATTTCAAATCACACTAATTTCTCGTACTAGTGCTTGTACATTTAAAAGAGTTCCTTATTACTGAACTAATTATTTTAGCCTTCTAAATCCGAAGTTAATCATCAACTCCTAAATCAATGCTGATTTTGTTTAACTACTTAAGAAGGAAAAAGGCACCCTAGGTCTAATGGTTAGCAAATGATACAGTATTGATTGCAGACAATGCGCAGGATTTGCAACAATTAGTAGATGCGGTTGGTGTACACAGTGAACAGATGGGGTTAGAATTAAATTGTAAAATGACACAGGTTATGGTCGTCACTAGAAAGAACGAAGTACCATAATGTTAAATACAAGTAAATGGGAATATTCTTCAATAAGTGAATCGATACAATTATCTCGGAACAGTCATAACATCTGATGGGAGATGCTTTGAAGAGATTAGAACAAGAATCGCCATGGCGAAAGTAGCCTTTAGCAAGATGAAAAACATTCTGATCAATAAAAGGATGTCAACTGAAACGAGAAAAAGAGTGTTGAGGGGATACATAGAGCCTGTTCTTTTGTACGGATGTGAAACTTGGACAATGTGCAGTCAAGCTGAAAAACATCTGATGCCTGCAGAATTGTGGTTTCTGAGGAAAATGCAAAGAATACCATGGACAAATGAAACTCGTAAATTGATTAGAGAAATTAGAAGTAGACAGTCACATTTTTTGGACATGTTATGAGAAGAAATGGATTGGAGAACTTTGTGACAACTGGCAAGATCGAAAGAAACAGACCAAGAGGAAGACCGACAGGAAAATACCTGGATGGCTTGGCGACATGGCATCGACGAGACAGGAACACTGAGCTGATCCACGACACTGGTGATCGAGTGAAATGGCGAGTCATGACCGCCCACGCTTTCCGGCATGGCACATGATTGATTGATTGAATGAATTATTGAAGTTAAAATAAAAACAATACAGTTATTACCTTTTCTTGGAGTCCTTGGATAGTTGTTTGTTATTCGGCAGACTATTTTCGGCTCCCATTGATAATAACTAAGATGTTGACCTCTTAGTTTGAAAAATAGACCAGAAGCTGCTGTTCAATTGCTTAATTTATCTGCTAATGTATGTCACGCAACCATTTAGCCAACAGAAAATGCTTCCTCCAAAGCGATAATTGTATAGTAAACACGCCTCTGTCATGTATTCGCTTATAGTAAACACGGCTCCATTAAGGACTCACTTATAGTAAACGTATCTTTCTCATAGGAAAATAACGTATAGTAACCACATCTCCTCCATGGACAAACTTATAGTAAAACATGTTTTCGTCAGGACTAATTTATCGTAAACATGTCCTCGTCACAGACTAACCAGACTAACTTATCGTAAATACGTCTTTGTCACCGACTAGCTTATTGTCTTCGTCAGGAACAAACGCATCTTAGTCACGTCTTAGTCATTAACAAACTATAAACACGTCACCGTCATAGAACACTTATAGTACACACTTTTCTTTTTGCAAACAAACTTATAGTAAACACACTTTTGTTGCTAACAAACTTATAGTAAACACGTTTCTATCACGGACAAGCGTCTTGTAAACACACCGCCTTCACGGACAAACCTTTAGTAGAAACGTTTCTCTCACGGACAAACTTTATAGTAAATCCCCTTTCCTCGAGGGCAAACTTATACAAAACACAACATCCCCATTGAATGGCACATCAATTTTCCTTAAAAACACTTGTAGCTAATCAGTTTTTCCCAAAAACACTTATAGCAGATCCGTTTTTCTCAAAGACACTCGTATACAGCAGATCCGTTTTTCTCAAAGACACTCTTATATAGCAGATCCGTTTTTCTCAAAGACACACTTACAGTAGATCCGTTTTCCTCAAGCTGCGCCGATAGAAAATCCATTTACGCAATAGTCACACTTCCAGTAAATCCTCTTTCTCGATCACACACTATAGTGAATGCGCCAGTGGATACACTTACGGTAAACTTGATATCGCATTAACACAACGAATACTTTTAAACCAGGGACATGAAAACAGTTCCCAAACTATATTTCTGGCGGTTGCCCTTTCGTTATAAACATTTGCTTGCGTTGGATTTACATGCTGACTTCTCGTTCAGACAGAAATAGCAAACCAGTCAACGTAACATTTCTTGTCAACCGTAAACAGCGAATAATGATCTGTGGGTGGTTGTAACGTCCTTGAAAGATCATGCGATAACAAAAGAAACACGTAATATGTTTTTAATAATAAAACTCCGTTTTATCAACGATACATTATTCCTAAGAATTTAGGCAGTCCTGGTGATAAAAATATGGAATAGATCACGTCACCAGACTACTGAACACAATATATGATAATGGCGATATACCTCCTGGATTATGTAATTATATATTTATTACAGTCCCGAAGAAATCAGGAGCCTTGGAATTTGATCAATATCGAATAATTAGAATAATGAGACACATCACAAAGATTTTGCTACATATTATCATGCAAAGAGTTAGGAAGAAAATACAACCCGAAATATGAGAAGAACAATGTGGGTTTGTAGAAGGCAAAGGTACAGTAAATGCTGTGTATATGCTGAGAACATTAATTGAAGGTTCTATAGAAGTAAACAAAGACTTACATCTTTGCTTTATTGACTACACACAGGCTTTCGATAAAATAAGACATGTCAACATGATGGAGATGCTTGCAGATCTGCAAATTAATGGGACAGATCCTAGACTCATTAAATAACATATATTGGAAACAACAAGCTCACATAATTATTGATAATGAAGTAGGTCATTATCAGCCTATTAAGAGACGTGTGAGACACGGATGTGTTATGTCTCCAGATACTTTTTCCTGTACAGTGAAAGTATTTTCAGAAATGTTGACGATATAAAAGGTATCATCGTTGGGGGACATAACATCAATAACATTAGATATGCGGATGATACAGTCTTGATTGCAGACAATGAGCAAGATCTGCAACATTTAGTAGATGCGGTTGTTGCACACAGTGAACAACTAGGGTTAGAATTAAATTGTAAGAAGACACAGATTATAGTCATCACTAAGAAGAAGGAAATACCACAATGTAATACACAAGTAAATGGGAATCGGTACAATTATCTTGGAACATTCATAACATTTGATGGGAGGTGCATTGAAGAGATTAGAACAAGAATAGCCATGGCGAAGGCAGCCTTTTGCAAGATAAAATATACAGACCAATAAAATGATGTCATTTGCAGCGATAAAAAGTAGTGTAGAGGTGCTACATAGAACCTGTGCTTTTTATGGATGTGAAGCTTGCTCATTGAGCAGACAAGCTGAAAAACATCTGATGGCTGTGAAAATGTAGTTTCCAAGGAGAATGTAAATAATACCATGGACAGACAGAAAAACCAATGACCAATCCTACAAGAAACAAACGAAAACCGTAAATTGATTAGATAATTTAGACATAGACAGAAAACATAGACATCTTATGGATGTGAAGAGTGCTCATTGAGCAGACAAGCTGAAAAACATCTCATGACTATGGAAGTGTAGTTTCCAAGGAGGATATAAAGAATACCATGGACAGACAGAAAAACCAATGACCAATCTTACAAGAAACAAACGCAAACCGTAAATTGATTAGATAATTTAGACATAGACAGACACAATTTTTTGGTCACGTTATGACAAGAAATAAATTGGAGAACTTGGTGACAACTGGCAAGATCGAAGGGAAGAGAATGAGGGGAGGGCAGAGAAGTAAATAGCTGGATAGCTTGGCCACGTTGTACGGTCGAGACAAGAACACTGAGCTGATCAACGATTCTCGTGATCGAGGGAGATGGCAAAACATGACCTCCCACGCTTACAAACATGGCAAATGATGATGATGATGATGGGGCGAAAATATGGAATAGTGGAAAAAGAAACACGAAACAAACTATGTAACTGAGAATAGATACATATGAAAATGAACATTCATATGTGAATATACTTATCTTCACGTTCTAATTATTTTGTCGGAGTCATTTGGCTTAAGGTCTCATTTGCACGACCGGGCACAAGAGGCATGTCGATAGAACGATTGACCTCGTTATCCAATATATAACAGGCACTTTTAGCCACTGGACGCTGATACATACGTTGCAAAACGGGTCTGAGCACCTTTGGTCTTGTCTGACCTCGAACAAAGCTACTGACTTTGAAATATGAGCATACGATTAGAGTTTGCGCGTCTTTACCTTTGTTAAGTGGCCTCAGCAGAGCTGCGGTGGTGGTATGGTAAGTGCGTTTGCCTTCCACGACAGTGGTCCGGGTTCTTTCGCCAACAGAGGAAACATTTTTTTATCGATCTATGAGGTGCACAAAATCCAATAAAAATGGGTAGCAGGAATTATCTGAGGAGTTTAGTTTAATTTAGTCGACGGATCACCATCACGGCACACGGGTGTAATTCATAAGTGCTCCGTCCTACTCCTAACTCAAGCCTGAGTCCGGAGAAACTCAGTTCAGTGCACGAACTAGGTAGCACCGGCGAGGATCCTGAAATACTTTGGGTAGATTTTTAACTCAAAATTTTTCCCGGGCAGTGCCGTTACTATGCCCCCACTAGATGCCTCCTGCGAGTCATTCACAATGGAAGAGATTAAAGCAGCCATAAAAAAAATTGAAGAACAACAAAGCTGTTGGTGAAGATGAAATCTCAGGAGAAATGCTCAAAGCAGCAGATGAGAACACCTTACAACGTTTGTTACAGCTGGTTAATGAAATCTGGCAAAGCGAATCCCCACCACAACAGTGGAAAGATGGTGTAATTTTCAAACTGCCTAAAAAGGGCGATATGTCTGATTGCAATAATTGGCGTGGTATCACTCTATTATCAGAACCAGGAAAACTTTTTTGTAGCATGTTACTTGAGAGATTGAAAAAGGCGATAGATGAAAGGCTCAGAGAAGAACAAGCAGGCTTCAGACCAAAACGGTCATGCATAGACCACATTTTCACCCTCAGAATAATCATTGAAGACTCCGTAGAATTCCAGTCGAAATTAATCACCAACTTTGTCGACTTTCAAAAAGCCTTCGACACCATCCACCGTCCTTCACTTTGGAATCTACTTAACATCTATGGTTTTCCTACCAAATATACCAACGTCATAAAATCTTTCTACAAAGAGACACGTTGCTGCGTAAGAACAGAAACAGGCAACTCTGACTGGTTCTCAGTCGAAACAGGAGTGAAACAGGGTTGTGTCTTATCACCGATGCTTTTTGGAATAGCTATCGATTGGGTCATGCGCAAATGCACAAACAACACAAATATGGGTATCCATTGGGTTGACAAAATTCTAGAAGACCTGGACTTTGCCGACGACATAGTGCTTTTGAGTTCAACACACCCGTATGCCCAAGAGAAAATAAACCACCTCCAAAATGTTTCAGGGCAAATTGGTCTCCAAATTAACACCACAAAAACAAAGACTATTGATCTTACCAACAGTTCAGATGACACCAAATTGAACAGCTACGTTCTTGAAAAAGTCAACAGCTTCACATACCTAGGAAGCAAAATGACATCTACAGGGGACTCAACACCAGAAATATCATCTAGAATCGCACTGGCATCTAGTGCCTTCAATAAACTGTCAAACATCTGGAAGTCAAAGACACTCAGCAAATACACAAAACTTAAAATCTTCAACTCTTGTGTGATTCCAGTGTTAACGTATGGATGTGAAAGTTGGAAATCAACGGTAGCTTTAGATAAAAAATTAGACAATTTTGAGAACAAATGTCTTAGAAGACTTCTAAACATCCACTGGACAGACTTCAGAACCAATTCGCAAATAAGACAAGAGACTAAGCAAGATACAGTATCCAATTTCATAAGAAGACGCCGTTGGAACTACATCGGTCATGTACTCAGAATGGACAAGACAAGACTCCCCTACCAAGCCCTCATATAGGTCACCGGTAGGGAAAAGAAAACGGGGAAGACCAA
This sequence comes from Cepaea nemoralis, assembly GCA_014155875.1. Lineage (NCBI taxonomy): Eukaryota > Metazoa > Mollusca > Gastropoda > Stylommatophora > Helicidae > Cepaea > Cepaea nemoralis. The sequence goes on from JACEFZ010008367.1 coordinate 189,742, forward strand.
GAGAGACCCTGCGTAGAACCATCATTAGAGAAGGCTCATTCAATGGCCAAGTAAATATCCAAGATCTACAACAGGTAGCAGCGAACCGCCAGGCATGGAGAGACAGGACTTCTGCCCTATGCGCCGCTTTAGGCTCAAGAGGAAAGACTAACTAACTAAGTGCCTTTAGGCTACTCTTTTTCGATTTCCAAATGCCATAGGATTTTTTACGTGCGCAACAATACACACGGGCGTCCGATCCCTAGAGACCAGGGTAAATTATTTTACTAGAAGTCCACTTGAAAAATTCCCGACCCTCACCGGGGCTTGAACCCGGGACCTACAGCACTCGAAGCGAACATCATACCTCGAGACCAATCAGGCCCCCCCTCCCCCCTATCTGAGAAGGAAAGGTGACAAAGAAGGCAACTGGCTACACCCACTTTATATGTCGTGGCCTATTATATGTGAAGGAAAAGCCTAATACCTCTCTATATAGTCCTAATTTGTTTAATGAGAGTTTGCACAGTGACGTGTGAGATATTGTGTAGTGAGATATATGACGCTGCTATTGTTAAAGTACAGATACCTAAAAACATGATTCACTAACACATTAAGTTAATTTCGTTATTGCTGTGTCCTTGATTGCGTTGTACAGCTACCTAAAAACATGATTCACTAACACATTAAGTTAATTTCGTTATTGCTGTGTCCTTGATTGCGTTGTATTTACCCTTATCTCTACAATACTGTCGATCTGCATAATGTGGGAACCACCGTACTGGGAGGTGGGTGTGCATATTTATACAATAATCGAATGTAAGAGCATAAACATTAATACTGAATATAGGGCTTGAAGATAGCAGTGGTAGCGTAGTGGTCCAGCATGTATACCTGGCGACACGTTGGTCATGTGTTCAAATCCCTTACCGGTTTGCGATTTTTCTTTTGATCTAGGCTGCTAGGTGGACTCAGCCTGACATTTGTACCAGGAAATTTCATCTGAAGTAAAGTTGTCCGGTATGACATAGACCGCATCACCCATCGATTGCAGATCAGTTTGAAAATGAAAGGCACGATATACCCAGTCAGCCTCAAGGCGTGAAAAGGGATCCTCGACTGACCACTTCCAATCGGCATGTCTGTGGGTGATGTGGTAAATACCCCACCGGCCGCCTATACTTCCCACAACATTTCCGGGTACCAGATTTGTGGGATGAACCTAAGAGCCAAAGACACTTTTTTTTTAAATCCCTCATCTCGATAAGAATTCGAAGAAGTAATTTCTGATCGATGCCAGCAATATTTGCACACCGATCTGTAAGTAGAGTGGTTTCTAAGCCATTTACCAAAGCTTTTTGGATTTTCAGAGTTCCATTTGTTATGTTTGCTGCGTTATTTCCAGAATAAAAATTAAGTGACCGCACGCTAAGCTACCTTCCTCATGGCATTGTCGACAAATGTCACATGTATTATGTATGGCTAAAGTGCTAATCGCTGCTATACTGTATCTGTCTGGCCCATCCATACAAGCTTTCAGTATTCATTTACAGACTAGACAGGCTCTTGTTAGTTTCTCTATTGGTTTATGATTCTGACAATGAAGAACTGATGTCACTTTATGTTGATAAGTAACATGTAATATACCCTTTTACACGTCATCTGAGTAATGGACACATGGTGCAAGACCCTTACTTGTATAGACCAACCGGCACTAAGTGGCTGATGCGTTCTGTATTACCTTCACCGCCTTTACTTCCCAAAACATTTTCTAGTATCCATTTTAGTCTGTGCCGATTTGGGAGTCCAGTCCAATTTGAAAACAATTAGCCTCGATGCGATTCGACGCCATGACCAGGGGGCCGGCATGCTGGCGTCTAGCCACTACCCTACCACAGCTCTCAATGTGGACACGACCTTAACTTATTCTGTACCATAGAGCTTACCATGCGTTGATTGTTTACTACAAGCACGATAGCGGGTGGAGTAGATTTGAGGTTACGGAGTTCGGCTCTGGCTTAAGCAGACCAGGTTCGTATCACCGTGTGCACTGTTTGAGTTTTCCCAATAAACAAAGACAAATAAAGATCTACTCTCCCCTGATCCTCGGGTAGTGAATTACACGTTCATCATTCTCTGATATGGGCGACAAACTAGGGGGACCAGTGTACACTTTGCGCATGTTAATTGATTCACTGCCGAAGGAAAATATATCGCGACATGTGAACTCCTATTTGGACAGAAAGACGATATATCGCAATACTAAGGTCATTGTGTCGGTTCTGTGGCGAAGGTGTTACGGACCCAGTTCGTAATCCCGCATACCGTGTTCGAAACACAGCTGCGGGCGATTTGGCAGCAGACCGACTTGCGTTGTTTTTTACGAAATTGTATGGGTGGCGGCCGTTAAGAAAGCAATGGCAAACTACTGAACGTAAACTTGCCAAGAGTTCACAAACAGCAAAATATTCTGAGGTTGACTGCGACGTCCTGTAAAGAATATGCAACTACCTAAGGTCATGGTGCTGTTTGCTTCATTTCACGGTATCTTCCGCAGTGTGAATGCTCAGTGATTGGAAAATGCATTATAATACTCGTTCAAATGATTATGTACCGTGTCTGGTCCAAGCCTGCATTTTTTGTTTGGCACTGAAAAAAAACAAAATGTGTCAGTTAAAAATCCATCGGCACAGAAAAACCGAATAGGCCGCAGCCATAGCAAACAATTCTTAGCGGTAAAAGCTACCAACAATATATTTATACCACGTGTGGGTCTGCTACTCCTCACATTTTGGATCCTCACGTACTTCGTGTCCTGTGCTGAGATTCTCATTGAGGAGACTTGAGTACTTATGGAGATATCATTGTGCACTGACATTGGTCCTTTGCAAAATAAACCGTCGATGTACTCAAGTTTTAAATGACTCATTAAATGATTAGAATAATACAATATTATACATAATAATAATAATTTACAATACTTCATTATAGGAAATGATCTGGAAATTTAATCTATGTGCAATGAAGAATGAGGAGATGAAAGATAAATTCAACATAGAAATAAACAACAGATTTGATTCAGGGGCGTCACTAGGGGGGTGCGGGGGGTGCGTGCCGCACCGGGTGACACCATCAAGGAGTGACACCAAAATAAAAAAATTGCAAATTTGACAAAGCAGACATAGCAAAATAACAAAAATTTAACTTTGTCCGAGTTTGTCGAAGTTCTTTATTTATGTTTTACCTGAAGTATTGAAGTTATATTGTTCAATTTGTTTTCTTTCTTATGTCCTTATTAACTTTTTGACTTATTTTACAAACATTACTATATGCGATTATATATGGTACAGGAACACTCGGAAGAAGACATTGGTGAAAGTCTAGAGGGGTGACACCAAGAGTTTACCGCACTGGGTGACACCAACCCCAGTGACGCCACTGATTTGATTCATTGTCTGATCTAGAAATTATATTTCAACATGTTAATGACCATTTGGAAATATTGAAGAGTCAGACAGGCTGCAAAAACAACTGTCCTAAAGTTGAAGATGATAAGACGTAAGAAATTGGTGACTGACGACATCTTAAAACTATAGAAACGTGGAAAACGTAGGGTAACTTAAAGAAAGTTGCAGGGGCATTGAAACACAATATAACACCCAAATTACTACATTAACGTACATAGGAATGAATGACCTCACAAAGAAAAGAAAACACACATCAATGGGTTGCCAGTAAACCAAGGAAGGCAGAATCATAATAGAAATAGATTAGATGTTAAATACATGATCAGATTATGCGAAGGAACTTTACAGCGATATTCCATATAATAACGAAGGACTGCCAATTCAGAATGCTCGTAACCATATGAAAACTAGCAAGACCCCGGATCCAGGCAACATAACAACAAAACCGATCAATGCCTTAGAACAGGGGTGGGCAAACTTTTTGTGCGTAGGGCCGCATTGACAAATGTAAAGCTATTGGCGGGCCGCATGTATGTATATATATATATATATATATATATATATATATATATATATATATATATATATATATATATATATATATATATATATATATATATATATATATATATACATATATATATAGTATAAAATGTCCATTTTGCTTACAGCAACCTATCACAATAAGTAATTATTAATTATTTATAGGTTATTAAGCAGTATAAATATATAGAGATTGCAATGTTATTGTACTTATATACTTATACATTATATTTGACAATATGGACAAACACTTTTACTAATTTGTTCACAAGATTTTACAACTTGTTATTATAACAAATATTCTTTATTATCTATCAATGGCTTTAATTTAGACACAAACCGACTACACTGTCACTACAGTTGTTGATGTCTAATGAGATGTATGTAACTGCTTGCACTTTTTGACAATATTCTTGAAATCTGGAGCAAGTTTACTTGTTGAAATTCGCATGACAGCATGCAAGTTGCAGTCCGACAATACAGACCTACTCGTAGATTTGTTGATCTTCAAAGAAGAGAAGGCTTGTTCGCAAATGTATGTTGATCCAAACAATGATAAAAGTTTAGCTGCAAAGTTTCTCAAGTTCGGAAATGATTCTTGTGATAAAGATCCATAGAAATCCAGCAAACCATCTGACTTGAATTTCTCTTTCAGGTCATGATCTGCTTCTAAGTAAAGCAGCTCCAACTGTATATCCTCTGTGGTTGTATCAGCTTCTGCACTGAAAGGGGAACTGAGAATATTGAACTGTGGCTCTACCTTCTTGAAATCTTGGAATCTCCATCCAAATTCTTTAATCAGTGCATCTAATTGGGCTTTGTACTTTTCAGTCATTTCACCAGAAATGGTTTCTTGTTTCAGCAAAGGGAAGTGACAAAATCTTGTTCACTTGCTTGTCTGGAGTACAGTGAGAGTTTTGCTTTAAATGATTTTACATATACATACAATTCATGTTCGTACACACCATTTGTCTTGAGGTAAATCCAGTACTGCTCAACATGAAATCTACCATCAAAACTTCTTTAACTCGTTAACTGAGAACAAGAAAATTCTCACCTGAACTTCGGGAAACATGTGAAAGAAACTGACGCAATCCAGCGAACGTTTACACACATTTAATTATGCGCTGAATAACAATAGGCTTTAGCTTTTCTAGACTATAAACTGCCCTTAATGCAGGGTCGGCGTCTATCTATAGTCTATGAATAACCTCCCTATTCTATCCTGTTCACCTTAAAGCTTAGTTTTCTATTTCACAGTTCCGAATTCAGGATTCGCCTAGATTTTGTGCTCCCGGTCCTTCCATTGATTGCTTCTTTGTCAATAACTTCTTCCTCCTGTTGTTTACTTGCCGATTCTCGTAATCATTGCATCCAGATATCCACCTGACACGGGCTTTAGAAAAACACAACCGCTTAGTAACACAGCCTCACAACGTCTGACCCTTTGTTGTCCTATGACGTCTCGTGTCTCCCTTGGTTTTTCCTGTGCGTCGTCCACTTTGGTGCATTCTTTTGCAAAATATCTTTCTTCTTTTTCCTTGTATCTTCTTCTTTCTAGCGTGCCTGTCATGTGACATTATGCCCCCTCCCAGACAAAAAATATGATATTATCATTTTATATATACATGTAATATGCTTCATAGCTTTATTCATAGTCAACATAAGTTATAACAATTGCTGAATAGATCCTATGGATCCCGTTACCAACCCTTAAAAAAAACTAAAGTTATATGATGGGCACGCCCTCCTATCCAAACCCCCGATGGAGGTCGTGTGGCCGACCCATGGGTAGGTCGGTACAACTAATTTTCATTAGTCCCTATCTTGTCCGAATGGATAAGTGTCCTCGTCCTCACTCTAGGTAATACCTGGAGTTGCGGACGAGGGTAGTAATGGGGTTCCATGTAATCCATATCAGTTGCTGTTGAATGTTGTCGCTGCTCATGCATATCTTACATGTTTTTCCATCAAATGTCTGTATGTAAGGTAGACGCCTTCACTTTTTTTTCATGCACCTTTCTTTAAAGATATTCCATTATCATCAAGTGTGGATAATTGATCCATTCAATTATTAACTATTATTGACCAATGAATCAATTATTAGAAATACAACCATTCTAATATAATACCAATTAATCTAACACAGTTACTTATTTAATTAACCAATTAATATCATATAATTAACTATTTTTAATAACTAATTAATAATTAAGTGTTTAAGAACTGTAATATTTCGATATAATAACTAACTAATGAAATTCCTTCCGTTAATGACCATCGCACAGTTCCTCATATAAGTCAAATTTAAGAACGTTCGATGTTAGTTCATGAAATTCAAACAATTATCATGTTCTAAAATTATCAATTACATTGTTCAGTTCAAGCATATCTTTGTGAATAACACAATAAAACCACAAATTTTCACTGACGAACAATACATAATGTCAGCAATGTTTTGCACATGACGTATGAGCACGACGTTACAAGTACCCATCGAGTATGCAGGAATTAGTTATCGCAATCCAAGTTATGTCATCAATTCATGATGACTCTGCCAAAAATGAAAAATCAACAAAATATGTATCCATTTGACTAACTATATATTTATAATAATAATAAGTGTACAATTGATGATTGTTATATACATTGCTATTCAATTAGGTGCAATCAGTAAATATAAATTTCCTAACACTCTATGAATGAAATAGGTACATTAAATTACAAGTGAACAACAACTTGTGAAGCAGACCTTTCTATTTATAGTCCACTAAGAATATCCGCAAGATTGTTATCCTTTCCAGGAATATGACAAATATCGAATTCATAATCTTGTAATAGTAAGGACCATCTATGAATTCTGGAATTCTTAGGATGACCATATTTGAATATCTGTAGAGGTTTGTTATCCGAAAGAACCAGAAATATTCTACCAAGTATATATCTTGAGAACTTCTCAATACTTTCAATTAATGCTAAAGCTTCTAGTTCAGTAATAGCATAATTTCTCTGTGTCTCTGATAGCTTTTTACTGAAGTAAAGAATGGGATGTAGCTTTCCCTCATGTAATTGAAGCAATACTGCTAAAATAGCATGTAGACTAGCATCCGTTTGTTATACCGCAAAAATCCTGTCATATGGTACCATTGCCCTGAGGTTTGTCAATTCAGTTCATTTAACTTTTCCATAATTTAAATGGCAAACATAAAGTCTAACTGCCACTCTTTATTGACAATATTAGTATTAAAGTCACATTCAATGCACTTCATCTCTAAGAACATCACTATTTCTTCTCTGAGTTCCCACACTCGCCTCAACACCTTGCCGAGACTCAGCCATGGAACACTGGTGTGGTACAGGACATTCGGATTGTTCAGTTTCCAAATCGTCAAATCATGACTTGAACTGTATGTGATTAAGTCCTCTTGATCTGATGAGGTTGATGACACTGACAACTGGGTCAATAACATGCTTGATATTCAAAACAGTTTTACACAGACTTTCTTGATGAATCACACAGTGAATTGGTAATAATGTGTGGTCTGGATATTCTGCTTTAATCTTATCACTTATCAACTTTACCAGACCTACATTTTTTCCAGTCAAAGCACGAGCTCCGTCAGTTGTAACACTTGTCCATCTTGTTCCGAACTAACCCAGTTCTTTCAATACAGTTAGTAAAAGCATTGAATATATCATGGCCTGTGGTTGTGTCTTTGAGTGACTCAACACTCAATAACTCTTCAGTGAGTTTGAAAGAAGTGTTTATTCCACGTATAAATATCAATAATTGGGCAGTATCATGTACATCGGTAATATCATCCAATGCAAGAGATTACCCCAAAAATTGTTTACTTGCATCTTGAAGTTTATGCATAACATTGTCACTTATCTTATCAACACGTCTGACCACAGTTCTCCTGGATAAAGTAATGTTGTCAGATTTTGTGTGTGTGTGTGTGTGTGTGTGTGTGTGTGTGTGTGTGTGTGTGTGTGTGTGTGTGTGTGTGTGTGTGTGTGTGTGTGTGTGTGTGTGTGTGTGTTCTGGACACATAATGTTTGCTGCATCTAGCAAACATTCCTTGATGAACTCGCCATCAGAAAATGGCTTGTTCTGTTTTATAATTCTGTGTGACAGCACAAGACTAGCTTCAGTTGCAGCATCTTGAATTCAAGACTGTTTAGTAAAACAGTTTGCTGTTTCTCCAAAATTTTTCACCAACTCAAGGCATTTCCTTTCCCTTCCATCGGTTGTTAAATTGTATCCGAAATCGGAATATTTTGTTTGATAATGTCTTTTTAAATTGTACTCGTTGAAGACAGCCACTGACTCACGACACAGCAAGTAAACTGATTTGCTACTAAATTTTATAAAACAGTACTTAGTTGTCCATTCATAATTAAAAACACGGCATTCATCTTCAATCTTACGTTTGTTATTGGCACTCATTTTTTAAATAAAATTCGAACAGTTAGAACTGTACAAAACTTTAAAACGGAAATGAAACAAAACCTACTTCCGGCTGTGTGTGAAAATAAAATATTCGGAAAACAAGTAGTAAACTCAAATATAAATTTCAGAAATATATCAAGATCACTACAACAAATAAATTAATTTGAACATTGTAAATGTGGAAATAATTTAAAACAGCAAAAGACTTTTAAATTTAATATTTTCTTGCAAAATAAATCATTTTATTCACCGGAGAAATATCTGTTTTTCATAAAATCATCCTTATTAAATTTTTCATGTCGATAAATATTTCTCTATATAAAAATCGATAAATTCGCATTTTAGCATAACATGGTTCCAAATGTTGCTGTATGTAGCCAGGGGCCGGGTTGGGGTAAGGGCCCAACCTTGCATAAATACCCTAAGTGCTCGTGCATTCATCACCTATGCAGCAGAAGTCCAACTTCTTGCCTTCTCGTGGCGGAACTGTTTTAACTAACAGGAGAAGGGGCGGCTGCGAGTCACTGGCACCAAGAAATATACAGAACGCTTTAGATGTGTATGCTCGTACGTGCATGCGCAGACATGTGTGTGCGTGCCTATATACCTAAACTCGAGTAAGACCACAGTCTGCTCTAGCAAAGGAAGGTGCTGAATAAAGAGGCAACCAGCCAGGAGGAGCACCACAGAAATCAGGATGCCACCAATCACGCGCAATGAAATGTGTCGACTACGGCTAAATGTTACGGTGCTCGCCCTACAAGGACCCCCAGGCAGGTGCAGTGCCGGGCCATATGCCTCGAAAGAGTCTAACCACAACTACTTGGAGGTCCTTCTCAGATGTCCTGTGGAGCCAGGGGACCTAGAGAATAGAGCGTCTGGCCATACCAAACAAAGACTAAAACTAATGCACTGGAATGCGGAGGGATTCAGCAACAAAACAATAGAACTAGAAAACAGCTTGGACCAAGAAAAGGTAAGCGTATGTTGCTTGAAAGAAACTCACCTCAACGAAAACGAAATAATGTCTTGAAAATTGCCAGTATTAAGGACACTACTTTCTGAACTTAGCAGCCAGCATAAGGTCACCATACAGTGGATACCATCCCACTGTGGAGTACCCGGAAACGACAGAACTGATTCGATTGGCTAAGGAGGGAGCAAAAGAAGAACAGCCTGATGTGCCCATTACCACCAAAAGAAAAGAATGATCAAATCAGTCAGAAAGCCACCAAAACCAGCTCAAGACGACTACCACGTTATGGACAGACCAGAACAAGACATTATTCTGCTCCTCAGAATAAGACACAATAGATTGCGCAACCACATGTAGTACAAGATTCAAGATTGGTGAATCAGACATGTGCACGTGTGGATTATCGTCGCAGACAGCAGAGCACATACTCAAAGACTGCCCAATTACAACATGTCTAGGCTAACCTTCTGGCCAAGAGAGACGGCAGTGGAAGATAAACTCTATGGACTGCTGAGTGAACTAAAAAGGACAGTTAAACTCACACTAGAGGCAACATTGCAGTTATAGTATTTAAGGCGAACGAAAGAAGAAGAAGAAGAAGAAGAAGAGGAAGAAGAAGAAGAAGAAGAAGAAGAAGAAGAAGAAGAAGAAGAAGAAGAAGAAGAAGAAGAAGAAGAAGACGAAGAAGAAGAAGAAGAAGAAGACGAAGAAGAAGAAGAAGAAGAAGAAGAAGAAGAAGAAGAGAAGAAGAAGAAGAAGAAGAAGAAGAAGAAGAAGAAGAAGAAGAAGAAGAAGAAGAAGAAGAAGAAGAAGAAGAAGCATTACATTACGAAGGCCAAGGACTGTTTACAAAAATTGATAATTAGAAAGAAATCTTATCAAAAATGTTGAAACAATCATAACGGTACATGAAATTCTTTAAAATTCAACAAAATAACTTACAAACGAAGTAAAAATTATTATTCCTAAATGCCCTCGCGGGCCGCATAAAATCAGGTGGCGTGCCGCATGCGGCCCGCGGGCCGTAGTTTGCCCACCCCTGGCCTAGGTGATATAAATGAGAGAGATGACGATTAACAGGCGAAGTGAGTAGGACAAAACCTGGTCTGGTACAATCAGGGCCTGCGTGCACTTATTTTCGCACTGGCGAAAGGCCGTGAAAGATTATGGGGCTTATGTTGACAAATATTACAAATAGTTCTCCCCCCCCCCCCCATTCTTCTCTCTCTCTCTCTCTCTCTCTCTCTCTCTCTCTCTCTCTCTCTCTCTCTCTCTCTCTCTCTCTCTCTCTCTCTCTCTCTGCTAAATGCTGGTGCAATTACATTTGCTTAGAGAATATTTCAAATATCATAATAACATGATAGTAATGCCTTGATTGATCACTACACTTATGTTCAAGCATTCAGCCGAATTTTTTTTTCGCATATCCTATTTACAACGCTGTCAACAACAGCCTTTTACCGCTGTTGTTGATGTCTTTGCAAGATTACGCAGAGTATTTTGCATTGCTTACTGAGCGACAATCTCAGATACCCCTGTAAGTAACCAACGCAACCCGATTCCCTACCGAATCTCGCGCAGCTGTTTCCCCACACGTGGATATACGGGATTACGGAGAAAATCGTTAACACCTTCGCCAGGGAGACCGGCTCTGCAGAATTGCTAGATATCTAAAAGAAAAACACCCCGACAAACAAAATTGATGGTCCTTCATTATTATTCTGATGATCATATTGTTCTTCTCTTGTATCATCATAAAGGTCTTTCACATAATCTGACCACGCATGTAAAATCTGATCTTTTTCTATTATGATTTTGCAATCTATGGTTTTTAGGCAACCTGTTGATGTGTGTGTTCTTTTGTTAGTGGTGTCATTAATTCTTGTGCGCATTAATTTGGTATTCTGGGTGTGGGTGTTGTGTTGGTTTTCAATTTCCTTGAAATTTTCCTCAAGCCATGTTTCTTTTGCCTCTTTGCATAGCTTATAATTTTCCTGTGAATCTCTTCGTATATTTCCTTGTTATTTTTGTTATTCCTTCTTATTTCCATGAGTTTTAAGATGTCTTCCATCATCCATTTCTTGCGTCCTATTATCTTTATTTTTGGGATTATCATTGTTGTTAGTGCAGCTTCTTGACTGATTTCTTTTATATTTCCAATTGGTCACTGACGTCTTGAAATAATATTTCCATATCGGACAATGCATCGAATCTGTTCTTTACCTCTACGTTGAATTTATCTTTCATCTCCTCACTCTTCAGTGCCTGTAGATCAAATTTTGCGTTTCTATTTGTATATTTGACTTTCTTTAAGTTTATATGTAAATTCTTCTTCTTCTTCTTCAGCGTTCCGAGCCATTGAGGTTCTTTGCTGCAGATACAGTCCGTCTCCATTCGTCTCTCTAGTTGACCTTCTCTTGCCAGTCGCTGATTCCAAGTGCTTGTAGGTCTGTATATATATTATCTCTCCACCGTCTTCTTGGTCTACCTTATATGTAAATTGCCTAAGATTAATCTATGGTTGCTTTAACGGTCTGCGCATGGTAGGGGGACATAAACATCTAATATTGAAACAAGGGAAATTACTAGAATTTGAAAATGAAAATGGTATACCTAAGTATAATACCAATAACTAACATAAAAATCTTTCATTTTTCTTTGAGAAATAAAACAATCAGTACCGCAGTCATATATTTGCAAACTTGAGAAGAAAGCTATTAAAATGTTTATACAATATTTGTTTAATCTTTATTTACTTACATTTTATAACCAACTTTTTCAATTCTATGTTTATGTTTAATTATTAAAACTGTACTTTTAATGATCCAAGATGTGTTATTCAATCCCATTCCCCGATGTGGGGAAACATTTTTTTACTGGCCTCTTAAGGCCACCCACAATTTAAAGACAATGTACTTACATTAACGGCGAAATACCTTGGAAGTCTATGGGGTTTATGTTGATAAATATGTTTAGAAGAAATGTCATTTATGTTTGTAAATTTCATTCAATTTGAACAAGTAGCTCTCTCTCTCTCTCTCTCTCTCTCTCTCTCTCTCTCTCTCTCTCTCTCTCTCTCTCTCTCTCTCTCTCTCTCTCTCTCTCTCTCTCTCTCTCTCTCTCTCTCTCTCCCAAATGCTGGTGCAATTACGTTTGCTTAGAGAATATTTAAAATATAATAGCATGATAGTAATGCCTTGATGGGTGCCTCCTTCCCTCCACTAGCCTACGGGACACCCTTGGGCAAGGAGTACCCGTTTATCCCCCCGATCAGGGTTACGTGAAGCCATGGCTGCTGGTGGTGGATGAAGTTGAGGAGCAGCCGACAGATAGTTGTAGGTTATGGTCTCCAGTTTCACGACGGTAGGCAGAGGATCTCTTTTTTGGGAGACATTGGCTACGGTCATCGACCAGTATGGTCACTGCTAGGAAGGAAAGCAATGGCAAACTACCTTCTTTACAGATACCAAGAATATTATGTACTGCAGTCTTATCGATAATCAGAGAAACAGCGTAAATGGGTGCTCCATAGGAGCAGCCTCGCCCGGTAGGGGTAGTCATGTGCACCAGGTGATTCCAGACCGTCATCAGGCGACTGGGTGCAAAATAATATCAACATTGAAAGTAGGAACTTGGAATGTAAGAACTATGAGTGGGGATGGAAAATTTGATAACATTAAGAATGAAATGAGAAGATTAAATATTAACCTGTTAGGTATATGTGAGACCAGATGGACAGGGATGGGCATTATGACATCTGATGAATATAGAATAATCTATTCTGGTGGAGAGAAACAACAGCGAGGAGTAGCAACTATAATGGATACAGAGAGAGCAAAATCGATCAAAGGACTCTATCAGACAGAGTGTTACTGGTGAAGTTGAGTGGAAGACCTTTTGATGTCAACGTCATACAAGTGTATGCACCAACATCAGACAGTAGTGATGACAGCATTGATGAATTTTATAGTGATTTAGAGAAAGCCTTCAAGAGATGCAAGAATTCTGAAGTAACTATCATAATGGGTGACTTGAATGCCAAAGTTGGAAATCAACAGGACGGATGCATAGTGGGCAAGTATGGACTAGAGCAGGGGTGGGCTAACGTTTTGTGCGTAGGGCCGCATTGACAAATGTAAAGCTATTGTATAAAATGTCCATTTTGCTTACAGCAACCTATCACAATAAGTAATTATTAATTATTTATAGGTTATTAAGCAGTATAAATAAATAATTATTGCAATGTTACTTTACTTATATACTTATAAATTATATTTGACAATATGGACACAAACTTTTACTAATTTATTAACAATATTTTACAACTTGTTATTATAACAAATATTCTTTCTTATCTATCAATGACTTTAATTTAGACACAAACCGACTACACTGTCACTACAGTTGTTGATGTCTAATGAGATGTATGTAACTGCTTGCACTTTTTGACAATATTCTTGAAATCTGGAGCAAGTTTACTTGTTGAAATTCGCATGACAGCATGCAAGTTGCAGTCCGACAATACAGACCTACTCTTAGATTTGTTGATTTTCAAGGAAGAGAAGGCTTGTTCGCAAATGTATGTTGATCCAAACAATGATAAAAGTTTAGGCTGCAAAGTTTTTCAAGATGGGAAATGATTCTTGTCATAAAGATCCATAGAAATCCAGCAAACCATCTGACTTGAATTTCTCTTTCAGGTCATGATCTGCTTCTAAGTCAAGCAGCTACAATTGTATATCCTCTGTGGCTGTATCAGCTTCTGCACTGAAAGGGGAACTGAGAATATTGAACTGTGGCTCTACGTTCTTGAAATCTTGGAATCTCCATCCAAATTCTTCAATCAGTGCATCTAATTGGGCTTTGTACTTTTCAGTCATTTCACCAGAAATGGTTTCTTGTTTCAGCAAAGGGAAGTGACAAAATCCTTTTCACTTGCTTGTCTGGAGTACAGTGAGAGTTTTGCCTGAAATGATTTTACATAGTACATACAATTCATGTGCGAACACACCATTGCCCTGAAGTTTGTCAATTCAGTTCATTTAACTTTTCCATAATTTCAATGGCAAACATAAAGTCTAACTTCCACTCTTTATTGACAATATTAGTATTAAAGTCACATTCAATGCCCTTCATCTCTAGGAACATCACTATTTCTTCTCTGAGTTCCCACACTCGCCTCAACACCTTGCCGAGACTTAGCCATCGAACACTGGTGTGGTACAGGACATCGGATTGTTCAGTTTCCAAATCGTCAAGTAATGCCTTGAACTGTATGTGATTAAGTCCTCTTGATCTGATGAGGTTGATGACACTGACAACTGGGTCAATAACATGCTTGATATTCAAAACAGTTTTTCACAGACTTTCTTGATGAATCACAACGTGAAGCGGTAATAATGTGTGGTCTGGATATTCTGCTTTAATCTTATCACTTATCAACTTTACCAGACCTACATTTTTTCCAGTCAAAGCACGAGCTCCGTCAGTTGTAACACTTGCCATCTTGTTCCAAACCAACCCAGTTCTTTCAATACAGTTAGTAAAAGCATTGAATATAGCATGGCCTGTGGTTGTGTCTTTGAGTGACTCAACACTCAATAACTCTTCAGTGAGTTTGAAAGAAGTGTTTATTCTACGTATAAATATCAATAATTGGGCAGTATCATGTACATCGGTACTCTCATCCAATGCAAGAGACTACCACAAAAATTGTTTACTTGCATCTTAAAGTTTATGCATAACATTGTCACTTATCTTATCAACACGTCTGACCACAGTTCTCCTGGATAAAGTAATGTTGTCAGATCTTTGTGCGTGCGTGTGTGCGTGCTTGCGTGCGTGTGTGTGTGTGTGTGTGTGTGTGTGTGTGTGTGTGTGTGTGTGTATGTGTGTGTGTGTGTGTTCTGGACACATAATGTTTGCTGCATCTAGCAAACATTCCTTGATGAACTCGCCATCAGAAAATGGCTTGTTCTGTTTTATAATTCTGTGTGACAGCACAAGACTAGCTTCAGTTGCAGCATCTTGAATTCAAGACTGTTTAGTGAAAACTGTTTGCTGTTTCTTGAAACATTTTCACCACCTCAGGGCATTTCTTTTCCCTCCCTTCGGTTGTTAAATTGTATCCGAAATCGGAATATTTTGTTTGATAATGTCTTTTTAAATTGTACTCCTCGACGACAGCCACTGACTCACGACACAGCAAGCAAATTGATTTGCTACCAACTTTTATAAAACAGTACTTAGTTGTCCATTCATAATTAAAAACACGGCATTCATCTTCAATCTTACGTTTCTTATTGACACTCATTTTTTAAATAAAATTCGAACAGTTAGAACTGTACAAAACTTTAAAACGGAAATGAAACAAAACCTACTTCAGGCTGTGTGTGAAAATAAAATATTCGGAAAACAAGTAGTAACCTCAGAATAAATTTCAGAAATATATCAAGACTACTGCAACAAATAAATTAATTTAAACATTGTAAATGTGGAAATAATTTAAAACAGAAAAAGACTTTTAAATTTAATATTTTCTTGCAAAATAAATAATTTTATTCATCGGAGAAATATCTGTTTTTCATAAAATCATCCTTATTAAATTTTTCATGTCGATAAATATTTCTCTATATAAAAATCGATAAATTCGCATTTAACATAACATGGTTCCAGATATTGCTGTATGTAGCCAGGGGTCGGGTTGGGGTGAGCGCCCAACCTTGCATAAATACCCTAATGGCTCAGTGCATTCATCACCTATGCAGCAGAAGTCCAACTTCTGGCCTTCTCGTGGCGGAACTGTTTTAACTAATAGGAGAAGGGGCGGAGGCGAGTCACTGGCGCCGAGAAATATACAGAACGTTTTAGATGTGTATGCTCGTACGTGCATGCGCAGACATGTGTGTGCGTGCTTATATACCTAAACTCGAGTAAGACCACAGTCTGCTCTAGCAAAGAAAAGGTGCTGAATAAAGAGGCAACCAGCCAGGAGGCGCACCACAGAAATCAGGATGCCACCAATCACGCACAATGAAATATGTCGACTACGGCTAAATGTTACGGTGCTCGCCCTACTTTGGACCCCCAGGCAGGTGCAGTGCCGGGCCATATGCATCGAAAGAGTCCAACCACAACTACTGAAGGTCCTTCTCAGATGTCCTGTGGAGCCAGTGGACCTGAGAATAGAGCGTCTGGTCATACGAAACAAAGAATAAAACTAATGCACTGGAATGCGGAGGGATTCAGCAACAAAACAATAGAACAACTAGAAAACATCTTGGACCAAGAGAAGGTAAGCGTATGTTGCTTGCAAGAAACTCACCTCAACGAAAACGAAATGATGTCTTGGAAATTGCCAGTATTAAGGACACTACTTTCTGAACTTAGCAGCCAGCATAAGGTCACCATACAGTGGATACCATCCCACTGTGGAGTACCCGGAAGCGACAGAACTGATCGATTGGCTAAGGAAGGAGCAAAAGAAGAACAGCCTGATGTGCCCGTTACATGCCACCAAAAGAAAAGAATGATCAAATCAGTCAGAAAGCCACCAAAACCTGCTCAAGACGACTACCACGTTATGGACAGACCAGAACAAGTCATTATTCTGCTCCTTAGAACAGGACAAAATAGATTGCGCAACCACATGTATACAAGACTCAAGATTGGTAAATCAGCCATGTGCACGTGTGGATTATCGTCGCAGACTGCAGAGCACATACTCAAAGACTGCCCAAATTACAACATGTCTAGGCGAACCTTCTGGCCAAGAGAGACGACAGTGGAAGATAAACTCTATGTACTACTGAGTGAACTAAAAGGGACAGCTAAATTTACACAAGAGGCAACATTGCAGTTATAGTATTTAAGGCGAACGAAAGAAGAAGAAGAAGAAGAAGATTAAGCATTACATTACGAAGGCCAAGGACTGTTTACAAAAATTTATAATTAGAAAGAAATCTTATCAAAAATGTTGAAATAATCATAACGGTACATGAAATTCTTTAAAATTCAACAAAATAACTTAAAAACGAAGTAAAAATGTTTATTCCTAAATGCCCTCGCGCGCCGCATAAAATCAGGTGGCGGGCCGCATGCGGCCCGCGGGCCGTAGTTTGCCCACCCCTGCCTTAGAAGAATATGGAATAGACCAGGTAAACAGACTGCTGAACACAATATATGATACTGGAGATAAACCTCCTGACTTATTTAATTCTATATCTATTGCAATCTCAAAGATATGAGGCACCCGAGAATGTGACCAATATCGAACACTTAGCATAATGAGCCACATCATGAAAATGTTGCTAAGAATCAGCATGCAAAGAGAAAGAAACTACAACTCGAAATAGAGGAAGGACAATGTGGGTTCGTAGAAGACAAAGGTACAACAAAATGACGTGTATTTGCTGAGACCTTAAATGGAGCATTCGATAGAAGTAAATAAAGCCCTACATCTCTGCTTCATTGATGTGCAAAGACTTTCGATAAAGAAGACGTGTCGACAAGATAAATATGCTTGCATATCTATAAATTGATGGGAATAACATTAGACTTGTAAAACATCTTAAATTGGAAACAAAAAGCTGTCACGATGAATGATAATGAAGTAAGTCAATATCCGCCTAACAACAAAAGTCTGCTACAGGAACACGTAATGTCTCTAGATGATGTGTTCCCTATAGGGTGAAAATAATATGGGAAGTTTAAAGAGCATGAGATGAATAGCCATAGGATGACAGGGCATCAATAACATAAGTTGTGTGGATACTACAGTGTATATATATATATATATATATATATATATATATATATATATATATATATATATATATATATATATATATACACACACAGCTAGTGCTCGAGCTCGACTTACGACCTATGCGACTTAAGACCATTCGACTTTACTACCACAATCACTAGCCACATCTAGGCGATCTCCATCCAGATGTAAAATGTGTTTTTCTTCCGCCAAACACGACTCCACCCATCCAGCCTATGGACCAAGGTTTGATTGCGACCGTAAAGGCCAACTATCTCCGAACCACCTTCGTTCAAGCAATATCCGCAATAGATGCTGACACAGAACTAACATTGTGAGATTTTTGGAAACACTACCACATTTTAATGTGTATCAAGAATAACGCTACCGCCTGGGAGGCTGTGACGACAAAGTGCATGGATAGCATCTGGAAAATTGTGTTAAGCGCTATGTTAATGATTTTCATGGATTTGACAGTGAACATGAACATGAAACGATTCGGGAATAAATAGTAAAACTCGCCAAAGACCTTTCTTTGGAGTGTGAAATTGAATATGTCGAAGAGTTGCTAGACAAAGAATCCGGAGAACTTACAAATGAAGAGTTAATCGAACTGGAAGAAGAAAGAGTGGCGGAAGAAGAAAGAAGAGAAGCCAAGAAAGAAGAGGATGAGCCAGAAAGAAAGTTCACCACTAAGGGATTATCAGAATGTTTATCTTTACTGAATAAACTTCTTATACAGTTCGAAGCAATGGACCCAAACATCGAACGATTTGCAAGGATTGAACGGATGGCGCACAATGTGTTTCGTCCGTATCGTGAAATTTATGATGAAAAACAGAAACATACAATTCAGACAAAGCTCACCATGTTTATGAAAACACCAACTCCGGTACCCCCAACTGCTGCCTTAGATGACGACATTAATGATCTACAGACAAGCACTAGTAGCCAATAAAATGTTTCGTACATGTTTATATATTTTGATGTTAATGACAATTTGATGTGTTTTGCGATTGGGAAAATGTTTCCTATAGTATTTTCCACTCTTGTATTTTGTATGTTTTGCAAATATTAAACCAGTTGTACATTTATAGTTAATGCAGTGTTTTTCTTAAACCTGACGATGTAAACATAAGAAACAAAATGGTGTAGAGATGATACAAATGGCACAAAATAAACATCGAAAATTATGATTTATAACAATAATAAAATAAATGTATTATATAATTTAACTTAAATATTTTTATAACATTACTTCACAATACTGTACACATAGCGTACTCGACTTACGACCAAATCGTGTTACGACCGGTCTGTCGGAACCGATCGTGGTCGTAAGTCGAGCATTAGCCGTATATATATATATATATATATATATATATATATATATATATATATATATATATATATATATATATATATATATATATATATATATATATATATATATATATATATATATATATATATATACATTGGCACCTTGCCGTCTTGAAAGACGATAGTTTGTGCTTTAAAAAGGCATAATAAATGTTACGTATGGCGGTAGCGAGTGTGACTGATAAGGCCAATTTGCGCTGTAAATGTCCGTTCACAGTGGGTGCATGCGAACACGTAGTCATATCCACCATCATGCACCATCTTACGTCTCAAACGCTTGGTGTGTGACTTATCTGCAATAATTTTCTCCTTTGTCTTTATTTCATTTCTGATGTTTGCCCTCCATGCAACACGTTCAGCGGCGACTTGCTCCCATTGTGCATTATCAATGCCTGTATCAATCATGTCCCGCTTACACACATCTTTGTATCGTAGTAGAGGCCGACCCTGAGATCTCTTACCCATCTGTAATTCACCAAAAAAGATGTCCTTTGGTATTCTACCGTCATCCATCCTCCTAAGATGTCCTATCCATCTAAGTCTACGAAGACTGAGCATGGAATAAACTGTCACACAACCTGATCTTTCCAATACTTCAGTATTTGTGATTTTGTCTTGCCACTTAATACCAAGAATTCTTCGCAGACACCGCATATGAAAGCTGTTTAAATTTTTCTCTTGGTGTGAGTAAGTTGTCCAGGTTTCACTGCCATAGAGAAGAGTACTAAGGACACAGGCTTGATAGACAAGGACTTTTGTTTTGGCAGTAAGCTTCCTGTTCTCCCAGACTCTTTTTCTTAACCTGTTCATTGTTGTTGCTGCCTTACCAATCCGGATGTTGATTTCCTGATCTAGGGATAGTTTGCTATTTACCACTGATCCTAGATATGTAAAATGGTCTACTATCTCTAGTTCGGCGTCGTCAATAAAGATTGATGGTACCCCATGTGCACCTTGTGACATAATCTGTGTCTTCTTTTTGCTAATTGTTAAACCAAACTCAGAACAAGCATTGGAGAATGCAGATAGTAGACATTGCAATTCTTCCTCAGAGTGGGTCGTAACTGCAGCATCATCTGCAAACAGCAACTCTCTGATCAGTACCCTCCTAATTTTGGTCTTAGCCTTCAATCTCTGAGCATTGTAAAGGCCGCCATCTGAGCGTGAGTGAATGTATATACCACCATCCTGATCACGAAAGGCATATTTCAGTAGAAGTGAAAAGTATATTCCAAAGAGGGTGGGAGCTAGTACACATTCTTGCTTAACTCCACTCTTGATTTCAAATTCTTCAGAAGTTGCACCATCAAACTTGATTAAACCCTTCATGCCTGTGTGGAACGATTCCACAATGGACAGAAGAGTTGGTGGGCAGCCAGTCTTCTTTAGTGCCTTGAACAGACCCTCACGAATGACCAAATCAAATGCCTTTGTGAGGTCGATGAAGGCAATAAACAGTGGCTGATTCTGTTCACGGCATTTTTCTTGCATTTGTCGCAATGAGAATATCATATCAGTGGTAGACCGGTTGTGTCGAAAGGCACACTGTGATTCGGGGTAGACTTGATCTCCTAGGACTTGAAGTCTGCGCAGAACAATTCTGGCAAATACTTTTCCAACAATACACAGAAGTGAGATACCCCTATAGTTGTTGCAGTCGATCTGATCGCCCTTGTTCTTGTACAGTGTTATGATGCTTGAATCTTTGAAATCCTGTGGGACTTGTCCTTCTCGCCAGCATAGCTCTATTAACTGGTGGATCTGTATAGTGAGTGTGTCTTGCCCACTCCTGATAACCTCTATTGGAATCCCATCCTTACCTAGAGCCTTGCCAGATGCAAGTTCATTTATAGCACACTTAACTTCTGTTATGGTGGGAAGTGTGTCCAGATGGTCAAGAGTTGGTAGAGCCTCTATGGCGTTGAGGGCATCATCTGCTAGTTTGGTCTCACTTGAGTAAAGCTCCAAATAGTGCTCTACCCATCTGTCCATCTGCTGTTTCTTATCAGTGATGATTTCTCCAGTCAAAGTTTTCAATGGTGCACTTCTTTTGATCACTGGACCACAGGCTTTCTTTATTCCTTCATACATGCTTCTTATATCTCCCTTATCACATGCGATTTGAATGGACTCACATAACTTGATCCAATAATCATTTGCACACTGACTGGCAGCCTTTTGCACATCCTTCCTAGCTTGCCTTAGCTCACTCAGAGTGTTACGCGTTGGTCTTTCCTTGTTTCTTAAGAGAGCTTTCTTCTTCTTATCAATCAAGGGCTGCAGAGTCTCGCTGTTTGCCGCAAACCAGTCCTGCCTCTTATGATCCACAGTGCCGTAAACCCCTACGGCAGTTTTATAAAGAGTTTCCTTAATTTGACCCCCACTTTTCATTTACTGTACAAATATATATATATATATATATATATATATATATATATATATATATATATATATATATAGAGAGAGAGAGAGAGAGAGAGAGAGAGGGAGGGAGGGAGGGTCAACAGTGCTTTCAAGAGCATGAAATCAGTATTAACATCTAGAGAGATTAACAACGCATTACAAATGAGAATTGTCAAATGTTATGTATCAATCAATCAATCATGTGCCATGACGGAAAGCGTGGGCGGTCATGACTCCCCATTTCACTCGATCACCAGCGTCGTGGATCAGCTCAGTGTTCCTGTCTCGTCCATGCCATGTGGCCAAGCCATCCAGGTATTTTCCTCTCGGTCTTCCTCTAGGACTGTTCCCTTCGATCTTGCCAGTTGTCACTATGTTCTCCAATCCATTTCTTCTCATATGTCCAAAAAATGTTGACTGTCTACGTCTAATTTCTTTAATCAATTTACGATTTTCATTTGTCTCCTGTGGTACTTGGTCATTGGTTTTTCTGTCTGTCCATGGTATTCTTTGCATTTTCCTCAGAAACCACATTTCTGCAGCCATTAGACGTTTTTCAGCTTGACTGCTCTTTGTCCAAGTTTCACATCCATACAAAAGAACAGGCTCTATGTATCCCCTCAACACTCTTTTTTTTCGTTTCAATTGACATCTTTTTATTGGTCAGAATGATTTTCATCTTGCTAAAGGCTACTTTCACCATGGTGATTCTTGTTACGTATTTTCAACACTATTGTATGGCGCGGAAGCATGGACATTGAACAAGCAACTAAAAATTCGAATAGATG
>JACEFZ010008367.1:217500-235000 GCA_014155875.1 Cepaea nemoralis
TGACTGGTTTGTGCAGGAACGGCCCAGGGCGAGCGAAATGCCCAATATATTGAAGTGAGGAATTAAAACAGCCATGAGCAGGACGTGACGATTCCCTCGGTAAACCCAGCACCAGAGCGTTATGTGCCGGCTCTGCAATTATGGAAGCCACCCAGGATGGCGGAAAATGCTATGGACTGTCCCTGCCTTCACTTGAGGGATGACCGTGTAGTCTTCGACTGTTCCAACTTGACCAGCTGAGATGTGGACGGTACCACAAAAGTGAGAGTCTCCCAGGATTGCTAACCTGGTCAAAAATGCAGGCTAAAAGTCGGATGTGTTGGCCTGAGGGTTTCGACCCGAGGGTGCCTAACCAGACACACCGCAATCACATCTGAAAAAATCACTCCGGATGAACGCAAAGAAGAAGAAGATACAACTACTACTAATACGACAACAACAACTAATACTACTACTACTACTAATGCTGCAATTAATACAACTTTTCTCATTCTTGTTGTTGTTTTTGTCTCCCTCTTCATAATTCCGGCAGTTTAGATAACGTTATGAAATCCAATGAAGGCTAGTGCAATCGCCGCGAACTGTGCAGGTCAGGGTCTTCCCTTTTTCCCCCCAAAAAAATTCACACTTTACTGAGGATTCTAACCCGGGTCTCCCGAAGGAGAACATGGTATTCTTAGTCACTCGGCCAGCCGTTCCTCTAACTAAGGCACATAAATAAAGTAAAATTAAAGGATCCTTTGAAGGTTTATTTGGGCATATTATGCCATACATTTATCAACCAGTTGGCACTCCATGTGTGATGTAAATATCGCGGCTCGTCGCATTTACTTTCAAGGATATTTTATGGTATCCATTGTAAGCTGTTTGACCTAGGATCACAGGTAAAAGTTACAAAGATACCTATAGAAGCTATAGCTATATATAAGCTATAGAAGTAACATCATCGTCTGCTATAGAAGTAACTACATCGTCTGTTATAGAAGTAACAATTTCGTCTGCTATAGAAGTAACAACATCGTCTGCTATAGAAGTAACAATATCGGCTGCTATAGAAGTAACAATTTCGTATGCTATAAAAGTAAGGACATCCTCTGCTATAGAAGTAACAATATCGTCTGCTATAGAAGTAACAATATCGTCTGCTATAGAAGTAACAATTTCGTCTGCTATAAAAGTAAGGACATCCTCTGCTATAGAAGTAAGGACATCGTCTGCTATAGAAGTAACAATATCGTCTGCTATAGAAGTAAGGACATCGTCTGCTATAGAAGTAACAACATCGTCTTCTATAGAAGTAACAATATCGTCTGCTATAGAAGTAACAATATCCTCTGCTATAGAAGTAAGGACATCGTCTGCTATAGAAGTAACAATATCGTCTGCTATAGAAGTAACAATATCCTCTGCTATAGAAGTAAGGACATCGTCTGCTATAGAAGTAACAACATCGTCTGCTAAAGCAGTAAAAATATCGTCTGCTTTAGAAGTAAGGACATCGTCTGCTATAGAAGTAACAATATCGTCTGCTATAGAAGTAACAACATAGTCTGCGATAGAAGTAACAACATCGTCTGCTATAGAAGTAACAATATCGTCTGCTATAGAAGTAACAATATCCTCTGCTATAGAAGTAAGGACATCGTCTGCTATAGAAGTAACAATATCCTCTGCTATAGAAGTAACAATATCGTCTGCTATAGAAGTAATAACATCGTCTGCTATAGAAGTAACAATATCGTCTGCTATAGAAGTTACAATATCGTCTGCTATAGAAGTAACAATATCGTCTACTATAGAAGTTACAATATCGTCTGCTATAGAAGTAACAATATCGTCTGCTATATAAGTAAGGACATCGTCTGCTATAGAAGTAAGGACATCGTCTGCTATAGAAGTAATAACATCGTCTGCTATAGAAGTAACAATATCGTCTGCTATAGAAGTAACAATATCGTCTGCTATAGAAGTAACAATATCGTCTGCTATAGAAGTAACAACATCGTCTGCTATAGAAGTAATGACATCGTTTGCTATAGAAGTAAGGACATCGTCTGCTATAGAAGTAATAACATCGTCTGCTATAGAAGTAACAATATCGTCTGCTATAGAAGTTACAATATCGTCTGCTATAGAAGTAACAATATCATCTGCTATAGAAGTAACTCCATCGTCTGCTATAGAAGTAGTGACATCGTCTGCTATAGAAGTTACAATATCGTCTGCTATAGAAGTAACAATATAGTCTGCTATAGAAGTAACAATATCGTCTGCTATAGAAGTAACAATATAGTCTGCTATAGAAGTTACAACATCGTCTGCTATAGAAGTAACAATATAGTCTGCTATAGAAGTAACAATATTGTCTGCTATATCAGTAACAATATCGTCTGCTATAGAAGTAACAATATCGTCTGCTATAGAAGTAACAATATCGTCTGCTATAGAAGTAACAATATCGTCTGCTATAGAAGTTACAATATCGTCTGCTATAGAAGTAACAATATCTTCTGCTATAGAAGTAACAATATCGTCTGCTATAGAAGTAACAATATCGTCTGCTATAGAAGTAACACCATCGTCTGCTATAGAAGTAATAACATCGTCTGCTATAGAAGTAACAATATCGTCTGCTATAGAAGTAACAATATCGTCTGCTATAGAAGTAACAATATCGTCTGCTATAGAAGTAATAACATCGTCTGCTATAGAAGTAACAATATCGTCTGCTATAGAAGTAATAATATCGTCTGCTATAGGAGTAACAATACCGTCTGCTATAGAAGTAATAATATCCTCTGCTATAGAAGTAAGGGCATCGTCTGCTATAGAAGTAACAATATCGTCTGCTATAGAAGTAACAATATCGTCTGCTATAGAAGTAATAACATCGTCTGCTATAGAAGTAACAATATCGTCTGCTATAGAAGTTACAATATCGTCTGCTATAGAAGTAACAATATCGTCTACTATAGAAGTTACAATATCGTCTGCTATAGAAGTAACAATATCGTCTGCTATATAAGTTAGGGCATCGTCTGCTATAGAAGTAAGGACATCGTCTGCTATAGAAGTAAGGACATCGTCTGCTATAGAAGTAATAACATCGTCTGTTATAGAAGTAACAATATCGTCTGCCATAGAAGTAACAATATCCTCTGCTATAGAAGTAACAATATCGTCTGCTATAGAAGTAACAATATCGTCTGCCATAGAAGTAACAATATCGTCTGCCATAGAAGTAACAATATCCTCTGCTATAGAAGTAACAATATCGTCTGCTATAGAAGTAATAATATCGTCTGCTATAGAAGTAACAATATCGTCTGCTATAGAAGTAACAATATCGTCTGCTATAGAAGTAATAACATTGTCTGCTATAGAAGTAAAATATCCTCTGCTATAGAAGTAAGGACATCGTCTGCTATAGAAGTAAAAATATCGTCTGCTATAGAAGTAATAATATCGTCTGCTTTAGGAGTAAGGACATCGTCTGCTATAGAAGTAACAATATCGTCTGCTATAGAAGTAACAACATCGTCTGCTATAGAAGTAACAACATCGTCTGCTATAGAAGTAACAATATCGTCTGCTATAGAAGTAAGGACATCGTCTGCTATAGAAGTAACAATATCGTCTGCTATAGAAGTAACAATATCGTCTGCTATAGAAGTAACAATATCGTCTGCTATAGAAGTAACAATATCGTCTGCTATAGAAGTAACAATATCGTCTGAAATAGAAGTAACAATATCGTCTGCTATAGAAGTAACAATATCGTCTGCTATAGAAGTAAGGACATCGTCTGCTATAGAAGTAACAACATCGTCTGCTATAGAAGTAACAATATCGTCTGCTACAGAAGTAAGGACATCGTCTGCTATAGAAGTAACAACATCGTCTGCTATAGAAGTAACAATATCGTCTGCTATAGAAGTAACAATATCGTCTGCTATAGAAGTAACAATATCGTCTGCTATAGAAGTAACAATATCGTCTGCTATAAAAGTAACAATATCGTCTGCTATAGAAGTAATAACATAATTCTTCTATATAAGTAACAAAATAATTCCGCTATAGAAGTAACAATATCGTCTGCTATAGAAGTAACAATATCGTCTGCTATAGAAGTAACAACATCGTCTGCTATAGAAGTAACAATATCGTCTGCTATAGAAGTTACAATATCGGCTGCTAAAGAAGTAACAATATCGTCTGCTATAGAAGTAACAATATAGTCTGCTATAGAAGTAACAATATCGTCTGCTATAGAAGTAACAGTATAGTCTGCTATAGAAGTTACAACATCGTCTGCTATAGAAGTAACAATTTAGTCTGCTATAGAAGTAACAATATCGTCTGCTATAGAAGTAACAATATCGTCTGCTATAGAAGTAACACCATCGTCTGCTATAGAAGTAATAACATCGTCTGCTATAGAAGTAACAATATCGTCTGCTATAGAAGTAACAATATCGTCTGCTATAGAAGTAACAATATCGTCTGCTATAGAAGTAATAACGTCGTCTGCTATAGAAGTAACAATATCGTCTGCTATAGAAGTAACTACTATCGTCTGCTATAGAAGTAACAATACGTCTGCTATAGAAGTAATAATATCCGTCTGCTATAGAAGTAAGGCAATATCGTCTGCTATAGAAGTAACAATATCGTCTGCTATAGAAGTAACAATATCGTCTGCTATAGAAGTAACATAATCGTCTGCTATAGAAGTAACTAATATCGTCTGCTATAGAAGTAACAATATCGTCTGCTATAGAAGTAACAATATCGTCTACTATAGAAGTTAAGGACTATCGTCTGCTATAGAAGTAACAATCGTCTGCTATATAAGTAGGCAATATTCGTCTGCTATAGAAGTAAGGACATCGTCTGCTATAGAAGTAAGACATCGTCTGCTATAGAAGTACAACTATCGTCTGCTATAGAAGTAACAAATCGTCTGCCTATAGAAGTAACAATATCGTCTGCTATAGAAGTAACAATATCGTCTGCTATAGAAGTAACAATATCGTCTGCTCATAGAAATTACAATATCGTCTGCCTATAGAAGTAACAATATCCTCTGCTATAGAAGTAACAATATCGTCTGCTATAGAAGTAATAATATCGTCTGCTATAGAAGTAACAATATCGTCTGCTATAGAAGTAACAATATCGTCTGCTATAGAAGTAATAACATTGTCTGCTATAGAAGTAACAATATCCTCTGCTATAGAAGTAAGGACATCGTCTGCTATAGAAGTAACAATATCGTCTGCTATAGAAGTAATAATATCGTCTGCTTTAGGAGTAAGGACATCGTCTGCTATAGAAGTAACAATATCGTCTGCTATAGAAGTAACAACATCGTCTGCTATAGAAGTAACAACATCGTCTGCTATAGAAGTAACAATATCGTCTGCTATAGAAGTAAGGACATCGTCTGCTATAGAAGTAACAATATCGTCTGCTATAGAAGTAACAATATCGTCTGCTATAGAAGTAACAATATCGTCTGCTATAGAAGTAACAATATCGTCTGCTATAGAAGTAACAACATCGTCTGCTATAGAAGTAACAATATCGTCTGCTTTAGAAGTAACAATATCGTCTGCTATAGAAGTAAGGACATCGTCTGCTATAGAAGTAAACAATATCGTCTGCTATAGAAGTAAGGAACATCGTCTGCTATAGAAGTAACATATCGTCTGCTATAGAAGTAACAACATCGTCTGCTATAGAAGTAACAACATCGTCTGCTATAGAAGTAATAACAATCGTCTGCTATAGAAGTAACAATATTCGTCTGCTATAGAAGTAACAATATCGTCTGCTATAGAAGTAGACAATCTGTCTGCTATAGAAGTAACAACATACGTCCTGCTATAGAAGTAATCAACTCATTCGCTATAGAAGTAACAATATCGTCTGCTATAGAAGTAACAATATCGTCTGCTATAGAAGTAACAATATCGTCTGCTATAGAAGTAACAATATCGTCTGCTATAGAAGTAACAATATCGTCTGCTATAGAAGTAACAATATCGTCTGCTATAGAAGTAAGGACATCGTCTGCTATAGAAGTAACAATATCGTCTGCTATAGAAGTAACAATATCCTCTGCTATAGAAGTAACAATATCGTTGCTATAGAAGTAAACAATTCGTCTGCTATAGAAGTAACATATCGTCTGCTATAAGAAGTAAACAATATCGTCTGCTATAGAAGTAACAACATAATTCTGCTATAGAAGTAACAACATAATTCTGCTATAGAAGTAACAATCATCGTCAGCTATAGAAGTAACAATATCGTCTGCTATAGAAGTAACAACATCGTCTGCTATAGAAGTAACAATATAGTCTGCTATAGAAGTAACAATATCGTATGCTATAGAAGTAACAATATCGTCTGCTATAGAAGTACAACATCGTCTGCTATAGAAGTAAGGACATCGTCTGCTATAGAAGTAACAATATCGTCTTCTATAGAAGTAACAATATCGTCTGCTATAGAAGTAAAAACATCGTCTGCTATAGAAGTAACACATATCGTCCTGCTATCGAAGTAATAATATCGTCTGCTATAGAAGTAACAATATCGTCTGCTATAGAAGTAACAATATCCTCTGCTATAGAAGTAAGGACAATCGTCTGCTATAGAATTAAGGACACTCGTCTGCTATAGAGGTAAACAATATTCTCTTCTATAGAAGTAAGGACATCGTCTGCTATAGAAGTAACAATATCGTCCTGCTATAGAAGTTACAATATCGTCTGCTATAGAAGTAATAACATCGTCTGCTATAGAAGTAACAATATCGTCTGCTATAGAAGTTACAATATCGTCTGCTATAGAAGTAACAATAATCGTCTGCTACAGAAAATTACAATATCGTCTGCTATAGACAGTAACAATATCGTCTGCTATAGAAGTAAGAGCATCGTCTGCTATAGAAGTAACAATATCGTCTGCTATAGAAGATAACAATATCGTCTGCTATAGAAGTAAACAATATCGTCTGCTATAGAAGTAATAACATTGTCTGCTATAGACGTACAATATCCTCTGCTATAGAAGTAAGGACATCGTCTGCTATAGAAGTAACAAGATCGTCTGCTATAGAAGTAAATATATCGTCTGTTTTAGTAGTAAAGGACATCCGTCTGCTATAGAAGTAACAAGTATCGTCTGCTATAGAGTAACAACTACGTCCTGCTATCGAAGTCAACAACTCGTCTGCTAGTAGAAGTAACAATATCGTCTGCTATAGAAGTAACAGTAATCTTTCTGCTATAGAAGTTAACAATATCCGTCTGCGATAGAAGTAAACAATATCGTCCTGCTAGAGGAAGTACAATATCGTCTGCTATAGAAGTAACAACATCGTCTGCTATAGAAGATAACAATATCGTCTGCTTTAGAAGTACACAATATCGTCTGCTATAGAAGTAGGACATCGGTCTGCTATAGAAGTAAACAATATCGTCTGCTATAAGAAGTAGGTACATCGGCCTGCTATAGAAATAAACAAATATCGTCTGTCTATAGAAGTAACCAACATCGTCTTGTCTATAGAAGTAACAACATCGTCTGCTATAGAAGTAATAACATCGTCTGCTATAGAAGTAACAATATCGTCTGCTATAGAAGTAACAATATCGTCTGCTATAGAAGTAAGGACATCGTCTGCTATAGAAGTAACAACATCGTCTGCTATAGAAGTAATAACATCATCTGCTATAGAAGTAACAATATCGTCTGCTATAGAAGTAACAATATCGTCTGCTATAGAAGTAACAATATCGTCTGCTATAGAAGTAACAATATCGTCTGCTATAAAAGTAACAATATCGTCTGCTATAGAAGTAACAATATCGTCTGCTATAGAAGTAAGGACATCGTCTGCTATAGAAGTAACAAAATCGTCTGCTATAGAAATAACAATATCCTCTGCTATAGAAGTAACAATATCGTTTGCTATAGAAGTAACAATATCGTCTGCTATAGAAGTAACAATATCGTCTGCTATAAAAGTAACAATATCGTCTGCTATAGAAGTAACAACATAATTCTGCTATATAAGTAACAACATAATTCTGCTATAGAAGTAACAATATCGTCAGCTATAGAAGTAACAATATCGTCTGCTATAGAAGTAACAACATCGTCTGCTATAGAAGTAACAATATAGTCTGCTATAGAAGTAACAATATCGTATGCTATAGAAGTAACAATATCGTCTGCTATAGAAGTAACAACATCGTCTGCTATAGAAGTAAGGACATCGTCTGCTATAGAAGTAACAATATCGTCTTCTATAGAAGTAGCAATATCGTCTGCTATAGAAGTAACAACATCGTCTGCTATAGAAGTAACAACATAATTCTGCTATAGAAGTAACAATATAGTCTGCTATAGAAGTAACAATATCGTCTGCTATAGAAGTAACAACATAATTCTGCTATAGAAGTAACAATATCGTCTGCTATAGAAGTAACAACATAATTCTGCTATAGAAGTAACAATATAGTCTGCTATAGAAGTAACAATATCGTCTGCTATAGAAGTAACAATATCGTCTGCTATAGAAGTAACATCATAATTCTGTTATAGAAGTAACAATATAGTCTGCTATAGAAGTAACAATAACGTCTGCTATAGAGGTAACAACATAATTCTGCTATAGAAGTAACAATATCGTCTGCTATAGAAGTAACAACATAATTATGCTATAGAAGTAAATTTATCGTCTGCTACAGAAGTAACAACATAATTATGCTATAGAAGTAACAACATCGTCTGCTATAGAAGTAACAACATAATTCTGCTATAGAAGTAACAGTATCGTCTGCTATAGAAGTAACAATATCGTATGCTACAGAAGTAACAATATCGTCTGCTATAGAAGTAACAACATAATTCTGCTATAGAAGTCACAGTATTGTCTGCTATAGAAGTAACAATATCGTCTGCTATAGAAGTAACAATATCGTCTGCTACAGAAGTAACAACATAATTCTGCTATAGAAGTAACAACATCGTCTGCTATAGAAGTAACAACATAATTCTGCTATAGAAGTAACAGTATCGTCTGCTATAGAAGTAACAATATCGTCTGCTATAGACGTAACAATATCGTCTGCTATAGAAGTAACAATTTTGTCTGCTATAGAAGTAACAACATAATTCTGCTATAGAAGTAACAACATCGTCTGCTATAGAAGTAACAATATCGTCTGCTATAGAAGTAACAGTATCGTCTGCTATAGAAGTAAGAGCATCGTCTGCTATAGAAGTAACAATATCGTCTGCTATAGAAGTAACAACATCGTCTGCTATAGAAGTAACAACATCGTCTGCTATAGAAGTAACAATATCGTCTGCTATAGAAGTAACAATATCGTCTGCTATAGAAGTAACAATATCGTCTGCTATAGAAGTAACAATATCGTCTGAAATAGAAGTAACAATATCGTCTGCTATAGAAGTAACAATATCGTCTGCTATAGAAGTAAGGACATCGTCTGCTATAGAAGTAACAACATCGTCTGCTATAGAAGTAACAATATCGTCTGCTACAGAAGTAAGGACATCGTCTGCTATAGAAGTAACAACATCGTCTGCTATAGAAGTAACAATATCGTCTGCTATAGAAGTAACAATATCGTCTGCTATAGAAGTAACAATATCGTCTGCTATAGAAGTAACAATATCGTCTGCTATAAAAGTAACAATATCGTCTGCTATAGAAGTAATAACATAATTCTTCTATATAAGTAACAACATAATTCCGCTATAGAAGTAACAATATCGTATGCTATAGAAGTAACACCATCGTCTGCTATAGAAGTAATAACATCGTCTGCTATAGAAGTAACAATATCGTCTGCTATAGAAGTAACAATATCGGCTGCTATAGAAGTAACAATATCGTCTGCTATAGAAGTAAAAACATCGTCTGCTATAGAAGTAACAATATCGTCTGCTATAGAAGTAATAATATCGTCTGCTATAGAAGTAACAATATCGTCTGCTATAGAAGTAACAATATCCTCTGCTATAGAAGTAAGGACATCGTCTGCTATAGAAGTAAGGACATCGTCTGCTATAGAAGTAACAATATTCTCTGCTATAGAAGTAAGGACATCGTCTGCTATAGAAGTAACAATATCGTCTGCTATAGAAGTTACAATATCGTCTGCTATAGAAGTAATAACATCGTCTGCTATAGAAGTAACAATATCGTCTGCTATAGAAGTTACAATATCGTCTGCTATAGAAGTAACAATATCGTCTGCTACAGAAATTACAATATCGTCTGCTATAGAAGTAACAATATCGTCTGCTATAGAAGTAAGAGCATCGTCTGCTATAGAAGTAACAATATCGTCTGCTATAGAAGTAACAATATCGTCTGCTATAGAAGTAACAATATCGTCTGCTATAAAAGTAATAACATTGTCTGCTATAGAAGTAACAATATCCTCTGCTATAGAAGTAAGGACATCGTCTGCTATAGAAGTAACAATATCGTCTGCTATAGAAGTAATAATATCGTCTGTTTTAGTAGTAAGGACATCGTCTGCTATAGAAGTAACAATATCGTCTGCTATAGAAGTAACAACATCGTCTGCTATAGAAGTAACAACATCGTCTGCTATAGAAGTAACAATATCGTCTGCTATAGAAGTAACAATATCTTCTGCTATAGAAGTAACAATATCGTCTGCTATAGAAGTAACAATATCGTCTGCTAGAGAAGTAACAATATCGTCTGCTATAGAAGTAACAACATCGTCTGCTATAGAAGTAACAATATCGTCTGCTTTAGAAGTAACAATATCGTCTGCTATAGAAGTAAGGACATCGTCTGCTATAGAAGTAACAATATCGTCTGCTATAGAAGTAAGGACATCGTCTGCTATAGAAGTAACAATATCGTCTGCTATAGAAGTAACAACATCGTCTGCTATAGAAGTAACAACATCGTCTGCTATAGAAGTAATAACATCGTCTGCTATAGAAGTAACAATATCGTCTGCTATAGAAGTAACAATATCGTCTGCTATAGAAGTAAGGACATCGTCTGCTATAGAAGTAACAACATCGTCTGCTATAGAAGTAATAACATCATCTGCTATAGAAGTAACAATATCGTCTGCTATAGAAGTAACAATATCGTCTGCTATAGAAGTAACAATATCGTCTGCTATAGAAGTAACAATATCGTCTGCTATAAAAGTAACAATATCGTCTGCTATAGAAGTAACAATATCGTCTGCTATAGAAGTAAGGACATCGTCTGCTATAGAAGTAACAAAATCGTCTGCTATAGAAATAACAATATCCTCTGCTATAGAAGTAACAATATCGTTTGCTATAGAAGTAACAATATCGTCTGCTATAGAAGTAACAATATCGTCTGCTATAAAAGTAACAATATCGTCTGCTATAGAAGTAACAACATAATTCTGCTATATAAGTAACAACATAATTCTGCTATAGAAGTAACAATATCGTCAGCTATAGAAGTAACAATATCGTCTGCTATAGAAGTAACAATATAGTCTGCTATAGAAGTAACAATATCGTATGCTATAGAAGTAACAATATCGTCTGCTATAGAAGTAACAACATCGTCTGCTATAGAAGTAAGGACATCGTCTGCTATAGAAGTAACAATATCGTCTTCTATAGAAGTAGCAATATCGTCTGCTATGGAAGTAACAACATCGTCTGCTATAGAAGTAACAACATAATTCTGCTATAGAAGTAACAATATCGTCTGCTATAGAAGTAACAACATAATTCTGCTATAGAAGTAACAATATAGTCTGCTATAGAAGTAACAATATCGTCTGCTATAGAAGTAACAATATCGTCTGCTATAGAAGTAACATCATAATTCTGTTATAGAAGTAACAATATAGTCTGCTATAGAAGTAACAATAACGTCTGCTATAGAAGTAACAATATAATTCTGCTATAGAAGTAACAATATCGTCTGCTATAGAAGTAACAACATAATTATGCTATAGAAGTAAATTTATCGTCTGCTACAGAAGTAACAACATAATTATGCTATAGAAGTAACAACATCGTCTGCTATAGAAGTAACAACATAATTCTGCTATAGAAGTAACAGTATCGTCTGCTATAGAAGTAACAATATCGTATGCTACAGAAGTAACAATATCGTCTGCTATAGAAGTAACAACATAATTCTGCTATAGAAGTCACAGTATTGTCTGCTATAGAAGTAACAATATCGTCTGCTATAGAAGTAACAATATCGTCTGCTACAGAAGTAACAACATAATTCTGCTATAGAAGTAACAACATCGTCTGCTATAGAAGTAACAACATAATTCTGCTATAGAAGTAACAGTATCGTCTGCTATAGAAGTAACAATATCGTCTGCTATAGACGTAACAATATCGTCTGCTATAGAAGTAACAATTTTGTCTGCTATAGAAGTAACAACATAATTCTGCTATAGAAGTAACAACATCGTCTGCTATAGAAGTAACAATATCGTCTGCCATTGAAGTAACAACATCGTCTGTTTTTGAAGTAGTCTGTTCTAGATGTAACGCGAAAGTGTGTTATACATGTAACACATTAGTCTGTTTCAGTTGTAACGCAATAGTCTATTACAAATACAACAAAATATTCTGTTATTGATGTAACAGACTACTCAGCTCTTTGTGTAATATATTTGCTACACAATAATTTGCACTAGATGTTACTCTCCAGTTCGCTATAAACAACAGCCTGCTATAGAAATAGGACAATAGTCTGCCATAGAAGAAACACAATAGTCGTTTTGAGAAGTAACATCTACTCTATTACAGAAATAACATCCTACACTGCTATAGAAGTAACACAATAATCTATTTAGAAGTAACTTACCTGTCTGCTTTAGAGTAATACGCTAAATGGTTGTAGTAATAATAGCCTGGATAGTGATAGAAATAACACAATATTATGTAAATTAGATAGTAAATATAAGTAACTAGTTATTATATTATGTAAGTATTACACTATTCTGTTACAAAAGTAACAGATTAGTTTGTTATATAAGTAGCATACTAAAATGTTTTAAGACGTAATATATTAGTCTTCTGAAAACAAAACAAAATAGTCTGTCAAAGAATAAAAAACGTGCCTGCCCCTTTTATAATACATGTCTACTATATGTCACACATTAAGTTTGCTACCCTTTATACATAGAAATTGACAGGTAATTCAAAGACTTGATATGGTAGCACATCCAGATTCGACATTTGATCTTAGGATGTCACATAAGTAAAATGTACAGCAGAGTATTATTAAAAAGGGAAGAACTGAAGACTATAAAAGCAATGCACTTGAAACAGAGACAACCTATCTTATTGTTCAACAGTCTAATCCTGTAAGTATATGATTATTTTCTGAGGATTTTTCCATTATTTCATGGTTAAAAAACAGAGACGAATCCAGCGTGAAGGAATTACGTTTGGTAAATTCGCATGCAACTTCAGTGCAAAGATAAGAGGCATAATAAGGAGGTTTAAATGGGTTGAAGTAGCAAGAGTACCGTCTTCATTGCGACAGGTTTTATCCTGCTCCGTCTCTTCCGGCAGGGAGGCCTGCCGAAACCATCTCACAAAGCACCAACTGCGGAGCTCCAACGACGACCCGCAGGAGAATCCGAGAAAATTACACTCGTCAATCGAACGACTGAAGCAGTCTGGAATCTAACCCAAAACTTTCCGAGCGCGAGACAGTTGGAGTAACTACTTCTCCTATGAGACTTACAGATGGCGGCCTTTAAAACTGCAGCAGAAGCAACAATATTCTAGACAAACAAAGAGAACCATAGACAAACAAAGAGAAACACTCAGTTCTCTCCAAAACATGGGAAATTAGGTGTTATTGAAATTAGGTGAAATTGTTTTATGAGTGTCCAACATATGCAGAACAGAGAAAATCATGTTTGGCCTACAGCCGCTTCATCTAGGAAGAAACTCTATGCAGATGTCAAACAACTCAAATTGATTGCTTTCTGTAAATACGTTCAGATTGACATCCGAAGGTGTACGAAGACTAAGAAGATGAAGAATAGTCTTGGATGATACGTGCGATACAGCAATCGATGCAGATGTATACAATAGATCGATAAAATTTATACAGCAGATCGATGAGATGTATTCAGAAGATCAGTGAGATGTATACAGCAAATCGGTTAGATGTATGCTTGGGTTTATTACATTGGTGAAGTCGAGACTCGCCTAGGCACAGCCCAGGCCTACATGCAGTCACAAGGTGGCATCCACCGCACGCTAACCTAAATGCTCTCAAATGAAGCCTAATAAAGAGAGGAAGATCATGTATGGCAAAGGCAGAAGATATCATAAGGCAGGTGACCTCAATAAAGCAGATATATAGGGAGACGGAATGAATTGGAGTCAGAGCTGATTCCAGTAGGTCATCATCACATTAGACACAGGGTGTAGAGACTGGTGTGATAGTTAGCAGAACTAGAGCTACAACATCCGATAGATGCCAATGTCGTGAGACAAGATACAGAGATGTATATCGATAGTTCTGTTCATCGCCAAAAGAAACTTGATGTTCCTTGAGTCTCCAGAGAAAACAGCCAGCGGCAAAAACCCCAAGGACGTGAAAGGTCGGCAGTGCAATCGAATCCGCCCGGGCATCACTTAAACTGAAGGAAGGCACTGGGCACACCCAGTCTAATCGACAGGGTTTCGGTCACCATGACAGAGCTCAGGTCAAAGAACGCAAAGACATGGTGGTTCCGAGATCCTTGAATGAGAGGACCAAAAGAGAGTACAACCCGCTGCCCAAAAGTCGCAGCAGGGCGGAATGTCTTGGGACGTGGTAATGCTATGGCACATGTCTCCATTGAGCCTAGTTTTTGTCGTGAGATCATTTGATGGTGTCCTACCATCAGCTGCCAGCCTTGTTAAGTGAAGTAAATCCTCGGACCCGACATGCCCCCCTATGTCAAAGAAATAGTAATACAGTAGAGCATGCTCTGGTGGTGTGCAAGGTAGCCCTTTGCCAAAGCCCATTCCTATGGCGCCACAATAAAGTACTCACTGTCCTGACAGCCATAGTGGATAAAGCAAGGAGGCGAACGAAACAGATGACCACTGGCGGGTCCATGCGGATTTACTTCGTCAAAGCTGGGAAGAGGTGTAAGAGCAAGGAAGACCTTGTGGAACAAGTGGTAAAACGAATCGAAATCTAAACAGGGTACAAACCGATCGCAAGAGAAAGACACCCAGCATTATGGCCCTTCCCAAGAAATGTCATGAAGTGGAAGGGCTGAAACATTCGGTCATGGGGAACACTTCTGACGATCGGAAACCTCATGTCTTGCTTGTTCGGCTACTGAGTCGTTATCACTAAATGACACTCCAGGCTGCAGCTCATGAAACACATTACTGCTATAACACTCAAAACCTAATTGCATGTCCTTTACAAGACGTCGCAACCAAACCCAGGATGTTTGCCTTTCTGCGATTTCATCATCATTTTGGTGAATAGCGTTGCACAGTTTGGTCAAGCCTGTGGCTCAGTACATCCGATTTCGACCAGCATTTTATCAAGTGTGCTTTCCCTAGTCTTTGACTGTCCCTAGTCAACATACAAGACAGCAGGTTCGTGTCTCTCTTCCTCTGGTTCCTGTCCCTTGACCTGTCCGGCAAGGGAGGTTCTACCGGTAGCTGTGATTCTGTCGGCATAGCTCTTGGGGTCGTTGGAACACGTCAACCCCTCTATCACAACAAAGTGGGGTCCTATCGGAGGAGCAACTTTCATGTGAACTTGCTTAAATGATGTCTCATGTAGACTATAAGACGGCCAACGTGCCAATTGGTAATTCTTTTTTGGGTTTTTAAAAAAGATATAGAGTTCGTTCGTTCGTTCAATAGTACGTTCTCAAACACATAAATCATGTCAATGAAACAAAAGCTCCATATTTTAATTTTGTTCGCTGATCGAAAGAGGTTCAAAGAGCAATGGCAAACTTCATCTTCTTCTTCTGCTTGTAATCCATACCGTCTGGCGCCGGTGATCCTGTCTGTGCATAGCCTTCTGTATCGCTTGCTACCAATCATTTCTGATACCAATGTATCTTCAAGCCATGATGTCAGACTGTCAAGCATCTTCTCTCTGGGTCTCCCTCTGCCTCATTACATGCCCAAAAAATGTGGACTGTCCTCTTCTAATGCAAGTAATGGCAAACTACTGAACGTAAACATTGCCTAGGAACGAACGAACCAACGAACGAACGAACATACTTTATTTTCAAAGGGTTAAGAATTGACACGCAGGCCCGTCTAACATTCTGTCCTTCTATCACTCTCTTTCATATATTATTTCATGCACACATCATTCAAGGCTAGCTGAGAACAGCAACAATATAAAATATATGCATTATAAAGGCATGGCCAAAATGCAAAAATCAATACTACACGACTCAGTAATATTAGATAATGGTGTGGCACTTGTTATTAGCCATGTGGAATTTACTGGTCTACCAAAAGGGGGGCTGGCTGTTATACTGGGGTTTTATTATTATTATTATTACTATTATTATTATTATTATTATTATTATGATTATTATTATTATGATTTCTATTATTAAGGGGGAAGGTAATCCGTACTGAGATAGTGTTCGAACAATTTTTGATTATATGTATAGGGATTTGTGATGTTTTTGATTTCTTGTGGAAGATTGTTCCACAGCTGAGCTGCAGAGTACGTTAAACTTGTTTTGTATAAGTTAATCTTAGCCTTTGGAATGTGTAGTATATTTAATCGGAAATTACAAGCAGCCAAACATATTGCTGTCTTTGAACACGACGTTCTGTAAAGGACATGTAGCTAACTTCAAACAACAATAGGAAACAAAACACAAACTAACCTACTCAAAAAATTGCATGCAGCAGAATGTATAGATGTTAGTTGTACGTCCTTTTCGGGACGTCGCTTTTAACTGTTTGTATCTTACTAGGCAATTATTACGTCCAGTAGTTTGCCATCGCTTTCTGAACGACCGACGCCAATACGATCTAAATCAACGCAAAGCGGCCTGCTGCCAAATCTCCGGCAGCTGACTGCAAACCCCCGACTCGGTGTGTCGGGCACTTGTGGAATGTGTTCACTGCTCCTAAGCCACAGCGCCGTCGGGCTATATAGAGAAATCACAAATTCAGTGGTTACACAGTTAGTTCCTCTATGGCTACCATGCAGTTAATTCGTTATGGCTACCATGCAATTAATTGAAATATGGCTAACATGCAGTTAATTTATATAAGGTAAACATGTAATTAATTCATATAAGGCTAATATGCAGTTAATTCATATACGGCTAATATGCAGTTAATTTATATATGGCTAACATGCAGTTAATTCATATATGGCTAACATGCAGTTAATTCATATATGGCTAACATGCAGTTAATTCTTGTATGGAGA